>ML108863.1:0-29162 GCA_003697995.1 Taxidea taxus jeffersonii | reverse complement strand
ACCCCCATTTTTTTTCCTTTTTAAATATTTATTTATTTGAGAGAGAGAGAATCCCTAGCAGACTCTGCTCCAAGGGCAGAGCCTGACTCAGGGCTCCATCTATGACCCCAACATCATAACCTGAGCCAAAATGAAGATTGGAATACTCAACTGAGCCACGCAGGTGCCCCTGCTTTTCATTTTAAAATAAAGTATCTTTACTTCCAAAATGACCATGAAAGTCTACCAATAAAGTACTGGTTAAATAAGGTTATTTCTACTTTTTCTCCTTTACAAATAATACTGTAATGAAAATTTTTGTATATTTTTGCACACTTGTGGGCCTATCTCTGTAGGTTAAACTCCTAGATGTGGAACTGCTAGATGACTTTTACATTTTGATGAATGATATCAAACTGTTCTCCCATAAAATATTTTATACTTTTACCATATGTTTATAAGGGCCCATTTCAGAAAATACTTGCCAGTATCAATCTTTTTAATTTTTGCCAATCTTAAAGGAAAAATATTTTAATTATTTAGATTTTTTAAAAGTTTTATATTGCACTTTTAGTTATACCATAAATGATCTCAATGGAAAGTCTGAGGCTTAGCACTTAAAGTTATTAATGACTAATGGTTCAAAAAATAAACTGTTATCTTAATTGTGTTCTGTTACTGTCACTAGAGAGGAAAACAAACTATTTATGCATATAAAGTCATTACACTTAATTTGACTTTCACCTGAAATCTCTCCAAAATATAAAAGGTTCTCTTTAGCTGGAGAACTCTATATGTTTAAAACATTTCATTCACCTGGATCCCAACTCCTAATCTGTCTTCAGCAACACTGTTATAGATCA
The DNA here is from genome assembly GCA_003697995.1 of Taxidea taxus jeffersonii. Classification (NCBI taxonomy): domain Eukaryota; kingdom Metazoa; phylum Chordata; class Mammalia; order Carnivora; family Mustelidae; genus Taxidea; species Taxidea taxus. The sequence continues at coordinate 28,320 of ML108863.1, read as the reverse complement.
GGTAATATAAGAAATTAGCCAGGAATTTAGATTGTTGTAACACTGCTCAAAAGTTCAGTGGAGGGACGCCTGGGTGGCTCAGTTGGTTAAGCAGCTGCCTTCGGCTCAGGTCATGATCCCAGCGTCCTGGGATCGAGTCCCACATCGGGCTCCTTGCTCGGCAGGGAGCCTGCTTCTCCCTCTGCCTCTGTCTGCCTGTGCTCGCGCTCTCTCTCTCTAACAAATAAATAAATAAAATCTTTAAAAAAAAAAAAAGTTCAGTGGAGACACTGAGGATACTGTAACATGTATTAACTGTCTATTCTTTAGGATTTGGAAGTCTTTTTCCTGCATTAAATTAAATCAACAGAAATCAAGATTCTTTCTTCTAAGTACTCAGTGTTTTTAACCAAGTTAGAATGTATGGTTACAGTATTTTCTATTACTAATTAGATAACACAGATTATATTCCTTTTGGTCTTAATCACAGGAATCCCAAATCTAAGTTGTACATTCAGAGTAATGTTTCAACATTTCTTCTAATACGTGATTTTTTTTTATAGTATCACTGGAATGCTTTCTTTTTTTTTTTTTTTTTCCTTTTTAAAGTAGGCTCCACACCCCACAACACCGGCCTTGAACTTACAACCCCAAGATCAAGATCTGAGCTGAGATCAAGAGTTGGACACTTAACCAACTGAGTCACCCACATGCCCCGGGACTGTTTTGAGTAAGGAGCAACATTCTCACACTGCATGACTATATTTCTAATATATTAATAAAGGCATCATGTTTAAGTAAATAGATAAACCATCATCATTTTGGAGGTTTTGGAGATTATTACAAAACTTCCAAAGGAAAATGCAAGTGATAATTTGCACTACCTTCTTCTAACCCAACATAAGTGAAAACTGAATTTTACAATTAGCTAATATAAAAACTGTGATTTTTTCCAAAGGCAAAAAATAATTCAGGATTCTAAGTGCCAGTTAGAGAGAGCAAACTTTCATAATTCTTCTATAACAAAAATAATAATAATTCTTCATCATCTAGCCTGGGAATTTATCCTGGCCCTTTGGTTCTCAGTGGGATAATTAAGCAATCATACTATAGATCTGTCCGTTTCAGTTATCTCAATCTGAAACACTGTTCAATCTAACAGAGGGCAATGTTGTTGTTAAATGTGACTCCAATTTAAAAAAATATCTGAAATATTCAAAGGTATTTGTATTTGCCCCATACTATAAAATATTAATATGCTCTAATATTGTATTTGTTCCTTATGTACATGGGTAAATTAAGTCTTAAGCATAAGAAAATGTCATATTATAGGAAATCTGTGTATCAGAGTAAGAAAATGAAAACCATTTCTAAAAATAACCTACCAGAATCAAAGAAGCTTTTTCTACCACACTAGATTGTTTATTTGCATATCCCTTAATATTACTTTAACTGGACTTTATGAGCTCACATAACTAAACTATCTTTTCAGAGCATGTAACTCAATGTTTACTTTTCCAAAACTAAAATTCCATATTCCTGCTTTAGCCAAAATTATCAGCATCTCCATTAATAAGCCGTAGTAAAATTTTAGGATTTTTTAATAATGGAAAGGACACAGATGACTTACCAAAAGTTCAGAGGTAAGTCAATGAAGTAAATAAACAGTATGGATTTCTACACATACTTTACCCAAATAAAATTCTATCTGCTAGGATGCTGGAACATATTTTTCCTTCCACGGAAGATGATGCAATCACTTAGAAATTTCTCAAAATACAGATATTTGAAATTCCCTTCTGGCCCATTCAAAATACAGATGTTCCCACAGCAAAAGGAACTACATTAACTGACATCATTACACATAAATTTTTCTGTTTTATATCTGGGGTGCCTTTTTCAGAGATAAAATGTCTGAAGGAAACCTAAAACACTCGTTTATTTCACTTGTAGGAATCTTCAAAATTCAGATTCCAGTAATGGGTAGAAAACGTCTTGACATAGCCAAAAAATTCCCAAAACAGCAAAAACTTGTTAAAATATGAAATGTTTAGGATATTTTATGGACCAAATTCCTTCTTTAACAGTTAAGGCCTCTCTCTCAACATACATATTTTATTTTTAAAAGATTTGCTGAATGATCTTCCTTAGGAGTAAATATGAGTAATATGAGTATCAGTGTGCTGTGGAATTCCACTGTCACTAGGTTGTCTGGAACACAAACACTGCATACTTTGCTGAGATTGGGTGAATTTATTCTGGTGTTAGTCTTCTAATGCTTCTAATGCTGGTGGCTAAAAGGCTTCTATTGATATTTATAATATAAAGTATGGTTGTATCTTTCTAAAAAATCCAGTAAAATTGCTTCTCAGAGCTATAAAATTAGGATATTTTAAAAATAAGCTTAAAATGTTTAGAAATATTTAGTTCTTAAGGAAAAATGTCTGTAGATCACCTTTCCAAGAGTAATTCATTTTGCCTTATTGGTAAGAGTCCAATGACTCTGTGGCCTGGATATTTCTTCAAAAGGCCCACTGTGTATATAAAAAATTTCCAGAAAGGACTTCCAAAGAACTAAGTTCATGAAATTTTCTTTTATGTGCTTCCTAAAAGCAACCAAATTTGAAGAATTTAGAAACAAGCCATGTGACGGTAAAAATGCCTAAAAACCATGTAGTAATGTTGATAAAATACACAATGGCTTATCTTTAAAAAAATAAAGGGTTAATTTTTAAGACATGAATAAGATTCTGTAATAGAGTAGAAAATTAGCGGAAGTTTAACTTGAAATCTAGAGTTAACTACAATGCACAGAAGCATTATAAATCATGTATCAAAACATTATCCAAATTAATTTCTACAAATTCTTAGTCTCTCTGAAATCAAAATCGTATGATAGAAGTTAAGTTTTCTTCATGTCTTCTAGTTTGCTAGGGCAGGTAGCATGGACCACATGGTTAGGAAACCAGGATATATGTGTGGGCATGTTGAAGGTTATTACCATATGAAGGACATACAGCTTTGCAAAAAGAGTAAGGAAACAATGCATTCTGTACAACCTTCAAAGTACTTTTGCTGACTTACAGCAATAATATTCAAAATTTTTTTTTGTTTCAGTGACTCCTAAAATAGTTGTTAAATCTATGTATCTTCTGCACATTTTTTTGTTGACAATTAAATTTTTCATCAGTTTCAAAGAATTTAATTATGGCACACTGAAATAGTGGTAATTTCTGAAAATTTATCTTTTTTTAATGTATCCAGTGGAATCTACCACAATAATTTGATGGCCACTATGATCCACTTTAACAAAAATACATGAATGAAGTTTTTTTTTAGTACTTGGGCAATTTCATATCATTCTTCTTCTTTCCCCTTAAACTGCATTTTCGTTCCATTCTTATCTTAGAATAGTGGTTCTCAACATGGGTGGAGACATAAAGTCTCTGGGGGTGGTGGTGGGAATTTTGCCTACAAGGGGACATTTGGCAATGTCTGGAAACATTTTTGATTGTCACAACTGGGATGAAGGGCGTTACTGGCATCTAGTGGGTGCCAGCGATGTTGCTAAACGTCATACAAAGCTATGACAACCCCCAACAACAAAGGATTATCTGATCCAAAATGTCAATAGTGCTGAGGCTGAGTAGCCCTGTCCTACAGAAATATATTCTATGCCTGAAAGTCTTTTATTACATTATACTTGTCTACAACAAAAATACTTTTGTAAATTGATAAAAATATAAATTCCTCTAACAAAAGATCTAATTGTTAAAAATAATGTCTTCTGGAATGAGTTATTACAATTATCATTAGCACACATTAGTCTAAATAATGTGATTAAACTATCATTACCCAACATAAAAAGTGAAAATATATTAAGATGTTTCTGATGAAATGGAAGGAGCTTATTTTGTTATTTTCAAAACCCTCATTTTTAGGAGAGCTAAGAAATCTCCATTACATAAATAAGTAGATGGAAAAGGAAATGTCACTTTTTCTGTGGGCTTCTAAGTTATATACATGAATTACACAGTAATCTGTTAAAAATTATTTCAGTGACCAGTTAATAACTTAAGTACATTCTCTTTAAACATTGTTAAAAGCAAAGAATGTGAAACCAACTGGCTTACAAAGGATTTGTAATGGAATCCTTCAAGGCATGCACTTTCTAAATACCTACAGCTATTCTGGTGACCCAGAGATTCTAAATATTTGCTTTATTGTAGAAGCCAAATTAGGCCTTGTTTCTATGAAGGTTCTTTGGGAATTTCTCTTACTTCAATATGAGAACACAATTTCACTTTTCAGGTGGGGTCTGGGGAGTCTCAGCAGGCATTTTGAAATCTAGTAAGTTACTCCTGGAAAATATCTGTTAACTGCCCCATAACCGTGTCTGTTTTTTAGTCTATAATGAAAATTCAGGCATGGTTGTCATGCCTAAAGCCTAGGTCTTAGAAACCACACCAGTGTTTTATGAAAATTAGATTCTCAAGAAAGAAAATGGTTCAAATAGGACTAAAATTCTCTCCATTACTCCCTTACCTCTTAGATACTCTGTACTGTGCTGTGGTCAATTTTCCAGTCTCAGGGTCATGTACTGTAGCTCGGCTCAGCTACAAAAAAAGAGAAAGGACAAGGACTTACTCACGTAGCAGGCAATTTTGGGCTTTTGTTTTGTTTTGCCAAGCCACAGGTGATTGGAAGAGTTCAGATTGGTCTGGATGGTAGATAATGGTTTCAAATCAGCAAAAACATTTAGACAGGTGGCAATAAGAAAAGCCACTTCCAAATTAAGAGAAAATGAGTTGACATATTTTTGTTGTAGATTTATTGTCCTTTCACTTTTTTTAAAAAAATCATTTGAAGCTGTATGTAAATGATTTATAGCACTGGGTTTCACAGGAGCTTTCTCAGATCTAGAAGTTTAATGTCCTTTAAGTACTTTGACAAAAGAATAGTTAATAGTCTCTACTTTTTAAAACCCTCACTGAGATAAAACTTGTTAAGTCTCTTTGGTGAAGTAAAAGGCAAATAAGTTCTTGAGTAATAGTAGTTGGAAGACTGAGATCAGAAGCATAACTCTGTTCTTTCCATTGCCAACTTTCTAGTCAGCAAGTTTTTTAAAGTAAGTCCAACAGGAGGAATACAGATTACTCCAAATGGTATTTCACAAGATGAATGAACAAATGCCAATACGAATCACCATAAAGAATGATGTGAATTCACTGCAGCATTTATGACTGTGAGAGAACTATATAAACAAAGACTACTCCAGGATTAATCCAAGCTGCTGTTTTTTTCTTTTCTTTCTTTTTTTTTTTTTTCCTCCTTTTGGCAAGAAAAAGGAAAAAGAAAATAAATATCAAGCCACTTCCTGGAAATTTGATTCCTGACCTGAAGAGAAATGCAAAGCATATTAATTCCCTAAAAACAACAGACCAATTAAAGATTTAAAAAAAGAACTTCTAGTTAAAGGGAAAGACCTGTGAAACACAAAGCAGTTTATCCATGCGTATATAAATAGGTGGTGACTTGAGCTGGAGACTGAAAATGACCTACTTCCCTTAAATGAAAATTCCTGTAGGATGTACAAAACACTCATTAGAGGGCAAAATATGCAACATACACATCTCTTACCTTTTGCTAATTCTGTAATGTACCGTCTCCAAGTCTCCTGTTATTGGGTTTGAAATGGTGGCTCGCCTCAGCTGTGAAGCCAACCATCAAAATAGTTGCATTACAAAACAAAACAAAAATTGAATCACATTTATCCAGTCAGAATTCTGGGATTTTTACAAAGGAGGATGAAAAGAGAAATTAATTCCACAGACTTCCAGTCACCTTGTGTTGAGCCTTGAGAGATAGTTGGTGTTTTATCTTTTTGTATTTTTTGTTGTTTTTTAAATTTTGTTTTTGCTTTGCATGAATGGAGGGTACACAAACAAAAGAGAATAGAAATTAAATTTCTTTCAGTGGTTGGAAGATGGGACTGTGAGGAGAGAAATTTCTAAAATTTGAAGTCTACAGTTATAAGAATGGCTATTTGTAGTCAATGATCCATTTCAAACTTTTGATTTTAATTTTTTTAGTGATGGAACTGTTTACAAAGGTTAATGTTGTCCAAAATTTGTTTCAAGTTCCATCTTTTCTTCCTTCAACATATCTGTTCATGTATTTCACATACACAGTGAAATAACCATGACTTAGCAGAGGCAGATGAAAAGAACTCACAAATGTACAAAAACAGTAGGAAAGAGTAGACATCGAAGATAATGACTTCAAACAAACAAACAAAAAAAAATGATGATCCTGAGATTAACAAAAGAGTATATAATTTTTATTGGCATTGAGTCTTTTGATTAAAATAATCCAAATAAGGAATCCCCTTTGAAGACTGAGGCCTCCAAATCCAGAGATGTTAAGACTTGACCTCTAAAACTGAAATGAATTCTTAAAAAATATTCTACCAAGATATTTTGTTTTACTGGGTTTACTGACTACAAAGAATGAATTAAAACAGAATCTGAAAAGATACTGACAGAATATGATGTGATATAAGTAGTGCTCTGTTAGAAAGATTTGTAAGAATTCCCTTGGATAGCATCTATACATATTAGACCAGTCTTTTTCACTTAAAATGTAATCTTTGGTTAAAAAAAAAAAAAGTACCAATTTGGAATAGTAAAACTTAACAGCTACAAAAATTCTGGCCTTAAATTTGAGTACAGATACCCAGATAATTAAACTTTTTTAATAAGGATCAGCAAACTACAGCCCATGCACCAAATTCAGCCTGCCACCAGTTTTTGGAGATAAAGTTTTATTGAGATATAGCCACACTCATTTATATATCTTCTACGGTTGCTTTCATACTACAACATAGACTTTAGTTGTGATAGACAGTATGGCCAGCAAAGCGTAAAATATATTATTTGCACCTTTACAGAAAAAATTTGTCAACGCCTATATAGTGAGAGCACAGATGTGCCTAATGTTTATTTACCGATCTCTTTACAAAAGTGATGGCAGTCTGTATTACTAACAATGAGATCAAATAGGTTTTAAGAACAAGTTGATGGAGAATAAAGGTAAGAGCAAAAGGGTGGTCTTTCTCAAATTCTCATAAAAGAACTTCTATGCTAAACACTAAGTTTATGGGATTGCATTTACATTACATTGATATCCTTAATGAATCACTAAATTCTACCTTTGAAACTAATAATACAATATATGTTAATTAAGTTGAATTTAAATAAAAACATTTTTTAAAAATTGTTTTAAGAAAAATGATAGGAGTTAAATTCAGAAAACTATGATGTCCTTATTTCCAATTAGCATGATGCTTGTGCAACTGTATCTTTCCAGCAATACCGTGCCCAAAGGGAAATAAAAATACTTCAAATATTATTTCAGATAAAAATATAGAAGATATAAGAAAGTTGGTCTTTGATTAGCCTATGATAAAGCGTTTGAAAATACATACAAAACTTTTTCAGGAAGATGCTGAAACATCTGTGAATAAAAATCAGTGTGAATAAAAATTTCCTAATTAAGTGCTTAAAACCCAGCTGCAGGGTATGTTATTTGTGTTAATAACAAACTGAGGAAAAACTAGTATAAATAGAGCTTATTTACAACCCCACTACGTTGTGACGACAATATCTAAAACTACCTGTGGTGTTAATGCCATATTATCATTTTTATAATCTTGTAAAGGCAAAACTGATACATAGGTAAAGTAAATCGAGAAAAAAAAAAAAGAGCAAAAAATTATTTACCCTTGGTTTTGCTAGATCTTTGACAATTTCAATTTCTGCATCAGAAATAATATCATGGAAGCGAATAATACGGGGCTTGTCCCACTCATCCTCCTGTTTGGCTGGAGCCAGAATGAATTTAGGATTCCGGTTTCCATCATGGTAACGGCAAAAGAGTTTTTTCTGTCTCCGAGGAGTCTAAACATAAAGTTAAGAAAATGATAAAACATATTAGAGTAATAATAGTTCTAATGCTTGCTCCTATGCAAAAAAGAAACAATAATCATGCTTGTGTATACACAGAGCATTGATGGAAGAATATATAACACACAGTACTCTGCAAGTATTTTGCATCAAATAGGACATCAAGATTTTAAAAGTTTTGGAGCGCCTGTGTGGCTTAGTGGGTTAAAGCCTCTGCCTTCAGCTCAGGTCATGATCGCAGGGTGCTGGAATCAAGCCCCCCCATCAGGCTCTCTGCTCAGCGGGGAGCCTATTTCCCCCTCTCTCTGTCTCTGCCTGCCTCTCTGCCTACTTGTGATCTCTGTCAAATAAATAAATAAAATCTTTAAAAACAAAATTTTTAAAAAGTTTTATTAATGATTATTTTCTGGGAGAGAATGCTAGGCCTTGAATAAGAAAAAAGGTAGGGTTTCACTTTTAGCCCATGTCTCATCAAAAAAAAGTTCCGGTGTCTAAATATGAATGAAATAATGAAATGTTTTATGAAAATATGAAAGGAATGACTTGCATTGCTCCAAACTTCACAAAGTAACTGGGAAACACCCAGAAAAAAAGTTTTTAAAAGGAAAAACAAAACAAAACCTCACCAGGTTTTCCTAAATACCTCCCCATTAGATGCTTGCAGCATAAATAAATTTAGTTAAGTTTTAAAAAGCAAAGATGAAAATGAGTAATTCTGAAAAAGAGAAAATAACTTATTAAGAAAGGCAGGTGCTTTTATTGATGAGTATTAAAAACAGAGTCACTGCCGGGGCACCTGGGTGGTTCAGTGGGTTAAGCCTCTGCCTTCGGCTCATGTCATGATCTCGGGGCTCTCTGCTCAATGGGGAGGCTACTCCCCGCGCCCCCACCCCCACCACCTGCCTCTCTACCTATGTGTATTCTCTCTCTGTCAAATAAATAAAATATTAAAATAAAAAAAAGTCATTGACAAATAAATGTTCCTTTCAATGTATATTAATAAATAATCCACTGCTGATTCTTCTCTTGATTAAACAAGTATATCATATATGAAGTAGAAATAATACTAGTTTTGGGGTTTTTCTTGAAGATTTTATTTGTTTATTTGACAGTAAGAGAGCACAAGCAGGGGGAGCGGCAGAGGGAGAAGGAGAAGCAGGCTCCATTCCAGCACCCTGGGATCATGACCTGAACCCAAGGCAGATGCTTAACCGACTGAAACACCCAGGTGCCCCTACTGTTTTAATTATTAGCTAACCTACTAAGATAAATAATTATGCATGCTTATTCTCCATGTACTTTATTTACCTAGAGTCAAATCTAAAGGTTTATTCTAAGTCTTTGATATAATGATGAAGTGAATTTAACTATTCTGAGAATAAAGATGATCCTTGTTTTGGGGCAGAGTTGATGGGTGTGTCACATCAACAAATTGGTAAATTAAGCAGACTTCTTGTTTTATACCTATGGTTCTATTTTGATCTCTTCTTCAAGAGTTATTAAAGGTAATAAATTATCTGCTTACTACTAGAAATTTGAACACTAACTAGATGTATGGTATTATAGAAATACTGTGCACTTTTTAGGTGTGACAATGGTTTTTTGGTTGTTTTTTGAGTCTTTATCTTTAATAGATGTGTAATAAAATATTTAGGTGTGAGATTTTTAAAAAAATGTTTTGTGAATCTATTAGAGTTTTATTATCCTTGTATTTACTCATTAGCACTCGGAGCAAAAGTAAGCATGTTCTTCCAGGAGTCCATAAACTTAGCTCTCAAGTGTCAACATAGGTATGATCTATGCATTTGCTGTTGGAGATTAAGTTGTCAATAATAAGTCCTCAAATATCAAGAAGTCACCAATATCAAAAGGTACAGCCCAGCTTGAGTTTATGAGTAGCAGAGAAAAACTTGAAACACTATTCAAATGTTTACATTTAAAAGTACTTCAAAAATTCACTAATTCCTTCTATATATGCCTGCATTCAACTGAAAACTAGTACCACATGATATACCTTAAAAAAGGGTTCCATGCATAATCAATTAATGTTGGAAAGCAATGTATAACATATCATAATGTACATTATCATAAAAAGGCTCTGAAAAGCCCGGAGGCTGAACAAAAACCTATGTTCCCCAGACTTGAACTTTTTTGTTTGTGGCCTTTTATCTATTAACACCCTGAAGCACTAGTACTCTGAGTTATACATACATAAATATAGATATACAATAAAGAAAGGGGTATTTATAGACACATTTGAGTATTTAAAAAAATAAATGTTAAAGTCAAAATCTGCTGAAACGCTTTCTGCATTTTAAGTATTTTTTAAATAGATTAACACATTTCACTAAGCAATCCTGTTAAGGTCAACTAGGAGCAAAACCACAGAACATTATTGTATGGATGAGTTCTTTGTTTTATAGGACAAGTTAAGATGGTGTATTATTTCTGCTTAAGTCTGCAGAAGTATCTTTTGCATTAAAATATAAGAAAAAAACCTTATCATGTCCCTTAAATTATCTGATCCTCCATCTTATAAAAATAAGCCTTTTTTAGCCTATGCAAAGAGCTATATTACCAAAAATAAATAGAATAGCAAAATGATTCAAAAGCTTTATCCTAAAGCTATTTTACTAATAGTTGGAGCACATTAAGTGTGACACCCACAAAAAACATACTGTAATACATTAAGTAGTTAATTCTAATATTTATCATATAGGCTTAAATAAAAAAGAACTCTGATCCTCTCTAGAACTATGTACAAACACACACACACATTCACACATACACACAATTGGCTTTTCCACTTTACCATTTTGATACCCTCCCCACGGCACAGCATTTCGTACTTCTGTCTCTCTGGCAGGTAATCCACAGCAGCCCCTTTCTTCTTCGGTGTGGGTTTCTGATCAGATTGGTCATCTGAAGCAGACTTATTGACATCTTTTTCTTTAGCCATTATATATTCAAAATATTTTAAGTTACCATTAGCTCTCTGGTGTTCAGGATCTATTGGGTAAGGAAGAAAGAATGACCATGGTTAAGTTTACAGTCTTTCACGCATCGGAATATAGTAATATAAAAATAGAGGACCAAAAAAAAAAAAAAAAAAAGAGGACCATATAATTTACCTTCCAAACCAGGGTACTTATGAGAGTGAAAGGAGGCACTAATAAAAATTATTATACTAATAAAAATTATGCCTGGGCGGCTCAGTCAGTTAAGTGACCAACTCTCAGTTTCAGATCAGGTTTGATCTGGGCTGTGAAATGAGCCCTGCTTCCAGCTCCACACTCAGCACAAAGCCTGCTTGAGATTCTTTCTACTGCTACCCCCACCCCGCTCGCACATGCACTCTCTCAAATAGCTAAACAAAAATCTTTTTAAAAAAATTACTGTACCAAAACAATAGGTATAAACCAGTACTGCCCCAAGTAAATCACACACAGTCACCCTATATAAAAAGAGTTCTGGAGAAGGAATTAGCCATTTATTTCAAAGTATCAAATATTCTACTTTTAGAACCTATTAATCAGCCAAATTAATTATGATCAATTTGATGCCAAATGAATTCTAAAATACTACTCATTCTCTTTATTTTAAGCAATGGAAAAGATTTTTCTGAGACTGAAATACAATCATGGGGAAGAGAGTGTATACAGTTCAAAAGCAACATTCACCACAGATACACTCATAGATGCAGAAAAGAGCCTACTTCTGAGGGCTAAGAGAATTTCAGTTCCAAAATTCTAAGTGAGATGGAAAAAAGGGAAACTGAAGTTATAATTTTCAAATAGGCCAGAATCCACTAACTGCCTCTGAATTGCTAGTCATCATTTTTAGCTATCTTTTAGTAGGGGAAAAGAGAACTATTCAACCCATCCCGGAGGGAGGTAAAAAAAATAAAATCCAAACCAACACACACACACACACACACACACACACAGAGAGAACAATACATAGAAACTTCACTTGTGATATTAACTGAAGTGTTAGGAAATCTAGCCTTAGATCTGTAAAATACTTGTCTTTGAGAAACTGATCACAACGTATACTGTAATATACAATATGATCTTAATCTTGTAAGAGAAACAGAAAAATGAGTATGCACAGGAAAGGGAGTATATACCATAAGTAAACAAAATTTGTGGGTATCTCCCAGTGATTGGCTTATGGAACTCTTCTGTATCTTTTTCTATTTTTAAAAATTTCCTACTATGACTCTCTAAGTCAGGAGGAAAAAAATCACTACAAAACACTGAAAAAAGAGTATTTGAACTAATATCTTAACTTATTAATTCACTCAACCAAGAAATAACCTGTCAGAAATTCATTTTCAGATGACCAATCCTTTTAAACTACTGGACTCCTCTAACATACATATTTTAACCTGTTCAGAAAAATATTAATTAGTAAAAAGTTTTAAAGCTTCATTTTAAACCAAAGGCCACCTGAACTTATTAGCATTCAACTCTACCCCCAAAGATTCTGATTTAGTAGGTCTGGGGTGGGGATCAAGGAATTTTTCATTTCTAATATGCATCCAAATAATTCTGACACCCATGGTCTCTGAGGGATCATACTTAGAGAAACAAGTTCAAAATACTAGTGACCAAATCCTCATAGGATACTGCATTATCTAACATTTGAATATGACAAATATATTTTCAGTCTATTTACTTCAAATCAATATTTTTACATATGAAAATGCAATAAAAAAAACATCCTTCAAAGGAAACTGCTTAATATTTAATATGACAACATGGTAAATAAGCATTTTTGACTGAGCTAGTTAGGTCAGGTACAGTTTTGAAGTTCCTAAAGAGTATACCGCAGAGAAACACAGTCACTGTGTTAGCTACGAAAAATGAGTTGCCATTCATTTAGTAGATAAGTGGAGGATAAAATCTGTCTAACAGATAGACTCTTGACTTATAACAAATAAAAAGTACCCAAGTGGATATTACTCAGTCATAAAAAAGAATGAAAACTCTGCAATGGGACGCCTGGGTGGCTCAGTTGGTTAACCGGCTGCCTTCGGCTCAGGTCGTGATCCCAGTGTCCTGGGATCAAGTCCCGCATCGGGCTCCTTGCTTGGCAGGGAGCCTGCTTCTCCCTCTGCCTCTGCCTGCCTCTCTGTCTGCCTGTGCTTGTTCTTGCTCTCTCTCTCTGACAAATAAATAAATAAAATATTTAAAAAAAAAGGAAAGAAAACTCTGCAATGACATGTATGGAGCTAGAGAGTATAATGCTGAGTGAAGTTAAGTCAGAGAAAGACAAATACCGTATGATTCACTCATATGTGGAATTTAAGAAACAAAACAAATGAACATAAGGGGAGAAAAAAGAGGCAAAACAAGAAACAGACTCTTAACTACAGAGAACAAACTGACAGTTGCTGAAGGGGAGGTAGATGGAGGATAGGTCAGACAGGTGATAGGTACTGAGGAGGGCACGTGTGGTGAGCAACAGGTGTTGTGTGTAGGTGATGAATCACCAAATTCTACACCTGAAACTAATATTGCACTGTGTGCTAACTGGAATTTAAACAAAGACTTGAAAAAGAAAAAAAAAAGTACCAAAGTTATATGACAAATTATGTAGCAGAATTACAATGATCAGAATTATATATATTCATTACATATATAAGACAACATAGTCATATATCAGAACTATATATATATTTATCTTGTCATATAGCTTGACACTTATATATAATGATTATCATATGCAACTTATATATAAGTTTAGGCCAAATTAACATACCTAGTTCAAGAAGCTTCTTTGTGAGCAAAAGTGCCTTATCTAGGTCTCCCTGCTGGTATACTGCATAGCTCAAATAGTCTAGAACTGAGACTTTATCAATGGTAGAAACCTCGCCTTCATCCAGCTGCCTCAGTGCTTGTTCCATCCACAGTTCTGTATGGTAATAATCAGCTTCTGTATAGGCCACTTTGCCCAACTCAAAACAGTCTTCAACTGTTAGAAAAGATTTGTGTTTTACTCCTATGGAAAGAAAATAAAGAGAACTTTAAAAATATTTATTTAGCACTATACAGCTTTCAAAGTGCCGTCTCACTTTCATTTGAACTTTATAACAACCTTCTGAGGTAGGAAAAACAAGAATCATCCTAAATTTATGAACAAAGGAACAATCTACCAGGTAATGAAACATGGTAAGAATCACACTAATAGGGGTCGTGGACCTAGAAAACCCAAGACTTCAATAATCAGCCATTATACCAAAATGAAACATCAATTAAGTTGAAGCATGCCATTTTCTAGCACAGCAGGAATCACCATAGGACAAATACCTTACTCCTAACCAATAATCTGGACAAAAAAACAAATGGACAGGAAGAAAGATGGACCTGTAAATTGGTTCCTTCTCTTTTCCCTTCCCTCCAACAGCATTAATAATATATAATTTACATACCATAAAGTTCACTCATTTAAACAACACAACAGTTTTTAGTATATTCATAGTGCAACCAACATCGCAGTCTAATTTTAGAACACTTTCATCACCCCAAAAAGAAACCCTGTAACCATTAGCAGTCACTACCCATTATCTCCCCCTTTGTCCCAGCCCTAGACAACCACTTATCTACTTTTTGTATCTATAGATTTGCCTGTTTTGGTTATTTCATATAAGTGGAATCATGTAACATAGGGTCTTTTGTGACTGCTTTGCAACTAAACATGTTTTCAAGGTTCATTCATGTTGTAGCATCTTTTTTATTGCCAAATAATAGTCCACTGTATGGAGAGACTATATTCTTGTTTCTTTTTATGAATAATGCTACTATGTACACTCATGTAAAAGTTTCTGAATGGACATTTGTTTTCATTACCCTTATAGGCAGTACTGGAATTGCTGGGTCCCATGGCAACTCTATGCTTACACATTTTCAGGACTGCCAAACTGTTCTCCAAAGTACTAATACCATTTTTACAATCCCACCAGCAATATATGAAGGTTCCAAATTATTAGGATTAGAAATCCTAATACTTGTTGTTTTTATTATAGCCATTCTGTTGGGTATAAAGTAGTATTTCATTATGGTTTTGATTTGTATTTCTCTAATGATGATGATGAGCATCTTTTCATGTGTTTATTGTCCATTTGTATATCATCTTTGGGAAAATGTCTACTCAAATCCTTTGCCCATTTAAAAATTTGATTCTTGGGGGGCTCCTGAGTGGCTTAGTGAGTTGGGCCTCTGCCTTCGGCTCAGATCATGATCTTAAAAGTCCTGGGATGGAGCCCCGCCTCAGGTTCTCTGCTCAGCAGGGAGCCTGCTTCCCCCTCTCTCTCTGCCTGCCTGTCTGCCTACTTGTGGTCTCTGTCTGTCAAATAAATAAAATATTAAAAATATGATTCTTTTTATTATTTCTAGAGTTCTTTATATATTCTGAGTACAGGTCTCTGATCAGAATTATGATTTTAACATAGTCTCTCTCACTGTATGGGTTATCTTTTCACTTTCTTGATGGTATACTTTAACGTATAGAAGTTTTAATTTTGGTGAAGTCTAACTTAATTAATCCTTAACTAGTTATGCTTTTGGTGTTGGTATGTCAACTGGTTTGCGACGTAAAACTTCTGTCTTAAGAAAAGGAGATAGGGGCACCTGGGGGGCTCAGTCAGCAGAGCAGATATTTGACAGTTCACATGAAATAAAACAAAAAAATTAAAAAGTGGGAAAATAGCCTAATTGTTAAAGAAATATGAAATTACAACAACCTTGAGGAAAAATATTTTTTCTAGATGTTTTTAATATTTTTAATTTTTTTTATATAAACATATAATGTAACTCCACCAGAAAAATATTTAAGATTTTATTTATTTATTTGACAGAGATCACAAGTAGGCAGAGAGGCAGGCAGAGAGAGAAGGGTAAGCAGGCTCCCTGCTGAGCAGAGAGCCTAATGTGGGGTTTGATCCCAGGACCTTGGGATCATGCATGACCTGAGCTGAAGGCAGAAGCTTTAACCCACTGAGCCACCCAGGCACCCGAAGAAAAATATTTTTAAACAACAGCCTACATTTACTGAAGCCTTACTATGTGCCAGGCATTTGTCACTCATTTAATTCTCAAAGCAATCCAGATGAGGAGCTAAGATAGAGGTTAACTACTGTGCACAAGGTTACACAGCAAAGAGCCAGAATTGCAATCTGCACACTATGACTCCAGAAGTTTGTGTCATATTATACCATAAAATGGCAAACTTTAATAGTGGAGGAAGTCATAAACTGGTAACTTTGCTCTTAAGACATCCCGCAATATGAAACTAGAGTAATAATTTCATGCCTATGAATTAATACTATTTTCCAATTATTTTCTTAACTTTAGTACTAGGGGTTGGGGAAGAAACACCTTGTATAAACAATTTTTGTAGCTGAAACAACTACTATAGCTAAAAACTGTAATAAACTAAAGGCAAGGAAAGGTATAGGCCAATATATCAACATAATGGAACAGCATTTTTCACTAAGAAAGATAATTTTTTAAAGATTTTTAATTATTTATTTGACAGAGAGCACGAGTGAAGGGGAGGAGTAGAGGGAGAGGGAGAAGCAGACTCCCCACTGAGAAGGAAGCCTGATGACAATATGGGGCTCAACCCCAGGACCCTGAGCTTACTACCTGAGCCAAAGGCAGACACTTAACAAATTGAGCCATCCAGACACCTAAGAAAGATAATTTCAAATGCCATACAGGAAAGCCAGAAAGATCTAGACAGAAATATGTTAAATTGAGAGCAAAAGCAACATTTATACTTGGCCAAATGCACCCTTAGCTCAAGTTTTGCAACATTCCCACACAGAATCTGAAGAAGTATACACAATCCAAAATTATAAAACACAAGATGGAAAGAGCCACTATGAGCAAAAGCAGCAAAACTATTTTAAAACAGTATTAGACATCCCCAAGTTCTTCAGATATTGGTGTTATGAGATTAAGAATACAAAATAACTATGATTAAAATGTTTAAAGATATAGAAAATAAAAACATAAAAGACACCCTAAAAAAAAGACCAGGGAGATAGTAGTGGGAGAAAAAAAAACAGAACTTTCAGAGTGATAAATAGAATCAATGAAATAAAACTTACTGGCCAGGTTAAATTGCAAGTTAGACAAAACAAAAGTGGGAATAATAAACCTAAAGAGAGAACTGAATAAATTACCATGGGACAAACTACCCAGGAGGTAGTAGAGGAGAGATAAAAATGAAAGTGCTTAAAAAAAAAAGAAAGAAAGTGCTAGGGGCGCCTGGGTGGCTCAGTGGGTTAAAGCCTTTGCCTTTGGCTCAGGTCATGATCCCGGAGTTCTGGATCTGGCTCTCTGCTCAGCGGGGAGCCTGCTTCCTCCTCTCTCTCTGCCTGCCTCTTTGCCTACTTGTGATCTCTGTCAAATAAATAAATAAAATCGTAAAAAAAAATGAAAGTGCTAGTTTAAAGGAAGAAAAATAAGGTCTAGTATGTCTAGTTGGAGTCCCATCAGATGACAACAGAGAGAATATAGGAGAGGCACTAAAGAAATAATAGTGGAAGTAGACAATTTTCCAGAAATAAAGCACATAAAACTTGAGAGTGAGGAAGCACAAAGAATCCAAAGCCAACATATATATGTAAAGGCTTCTTAAGGATGTGTTTCAAAGATGAGGAATACATTTTTTTAAAGATGTATTTATTTGAGAGAGTATGTTAAGGGACAGAGGGAGAGACAATCTTAGACTCCACACTGAGCACAGAGCCCTATGTGGGGCTGGATCTCAGGACCACAAGTCAGACACTCAACCAACTGTGCCGAAGCACCCCTCAAAGATGAGGAAAATCATTCTACAAGGAAACACAAGGAAAGTCTGAGGTACAAGAAAGAATGAAATAGAAATTGGTATACAGGGGCGCCTGGGTGGCTCACTGAGTTGAGTCTCTGCCTTTGGCTCAGGTCATGATCTCAGGGAACTGGGATCAAGCCCAGCATCAGGCTCTCTGCTCAGTGGGGAGGCTGCTTCCCCCTCTCCCTCCGTCTGCCTACTTGTGATCTCTCTGTCAAATAAATAAATAAAATCTTTTAAAAAAAGAAATTGGTATACTTATTAGCCAATCTAAACAAAAGTGAACTGGGGCACCTAGGTGGCTCAGTCAGCTGAGCATCTGACTCTTGATTTTGGCTCAGGTCATGATCTAAGGGTACTGGGATCCAGCCCTGTGCTGTGCTTCGCGCTCAATGGGGAGTCTGCTTGGGGATTCTCTCTCCCTATCCCCCTGCTCTCATGTGTGTACTCTCTCTCTAAATAAATCATTTAGAAAAATAAATTAAAGTGAACAATCAGGTTGGCAGAAATCTCAGTCTGACAACATTGGCAACATTTTTTTGGTCACGCTGCGGGGAAATAGGCACTCTCACAAATTATTGGTAGAAATGCAAAATGAGGGGCGCTTGGGTGGCTCAGTGGGTTAAAGCCTCTGCCTTCGGCTCAGGTCATGATTCCAGGGTCCTGGGATCGAGTCCCGTGTCAGGCTCTCTGCTCAGTGGGGAGCCTGCTTCCCTTCCTCTCTCTGCCTGCCTCTCTGTCTACTTGTAATCTCTGTCAAATAAATAAATAAAATCTTTAAAAAAAAAAAAAAGAAATGCAAAATGAGGGGTGCCTGGATGGCTCAGTCGTTGAGCATCTGTCTTTGGCTGAGGGCATGATCCCAGGGTCCTGGGATCTAGCCCTGAATTGAGCTCCTTGCTCAGCAGGAGGCCTGCTTCTCCTTCTCTCACTATCTGCTTATGTTCCCACTCCCACTGTGTCTCTCTCTGCCAAATAAATAAAATCTTGAAAAAGAAAAAAGAAATGCAAAATGATATAACCATTATGGAGGGAAATTGGGACACTATTAGCAAAATTACCTATGCAGTTATTCTTTGACTCAGTGGCATCACTTGTAGAAAAAATATTCTAAATATCATTTAGCAAAAACCAAAAATATATGTACAAGGATACTGGCAGCATTATTTTTATAATAGCCAAAGACAAGAAACAAACCAAATGATCATCCTAGGGGCCTGGTTATATAAACTACAGTACCTCTGTAAAAACAGATTAAAATGTAGACATAAAGAGAAATGAAGATTTCTATATATGATATGAATTGATATCTAGGGTATATCAATAAATTAAAATACTACAGTACACAAAGCATTTTACCATACTTTCTGTGTTTATGTTGAGAAGGAACAGAAATATGTACACATTTGCTTTTATTTTCAAAAATAAACAGTGGAAAGAGGAAAACCTACTAAAATGGTAGTCACATACAAGAAAAACCTGTATGTAACTATAGGTTACATATAGTTACCCCCCAACATCCACTCAGTCTCTCTCTTGCAAATAAATAAAGGAATCTTTTTTAGCTTTTTTTTTTTTTTTTTTTTTAAGGTGGGGGAAAAGAGGAGGGGAAAGAGGAAGCGGGGGAAGGAGGAGACAGAGGAGAGTTTGTTCCAACTTTTGACACCAATGGTCAAACAGTAACTGTTAGACTCATGGTGGTTTAACCTTAAGGTCAAAATATCTTGTCTCCTACCCCAATTCCTTTGCCCTAAATAAATGGAGAGATATAATGTGTTCATGGATTAGAAAAAGTCTATATTGTTAAGATGATAATGCTGCCCAAATTCCTTGCAAGATTCAACCCAACCCCAATCAAAATTCCTGCAGGTATTTTTTTTTTTTGGAAACTGACAAGCGGATTCTGAGATTTATATGGAAATTCAAAGAATCTAGAATACCCAAAGCAATTTTACCAAAGAACAGAGCTGGAGGACTTACTCTGTTCAATTTCAATACTTAACTATAGAGCTATAGTTCACAGGCACCTGGGTGGCTCGGTGTTTGAGCGTCTGCCTTTGGCTCAGGTCATCATCCCAGGGTCCTGGGATTGGGCTCTACATTGGGCTCTATATTGGGCTATATATAATTAATATATATATAATATATACTAATATATATTATATATAATAATAATTATTAATAATTCAGCAGGGAGTCTACTTCTCTCTCTCTCTCTCTCTCTCTGGCCCTTCCCCAACTTGGGCTTGCTTTTGCTCTCTCAAACAAGTAAGTAAAATCTTTAAAGAAAAAAAACACAAGCTATAGCTCAGACTGTTTGGTATTAATTACAGGTAGACATATAAATCAATGGAATAGAATCAAGCCAAGAGATAGACCAAGTGATTTTTTGACAGATGCCAAGGCAATTCAATGGAGAAAGTCTTTTCAATGTTGTTCAACAAATTAAGTATTCATATTAAAAAAAATCAATTTTTACTGCCTAGCACATACAAAGCAACTCAAAATGTATCCTATAGCTTAATGTGAAATCTCAAACTATGAAACTTCTAATAAAAAAACACAAGAAAAATATGTCAGACCTCAGGGGAGAAAAAGATGTCTTAGACTTGACACCAAAGCACTGCCCATAAGTGAAAAAAATATTGGGGTTTCTGAGTGGCTCAGTTGGTTAAGTGTCTGACTTTTGATTTCGGCTCAAGTCATGATCTCAGGGTTATGAGATCAAGTCCCATGTTGGGGCTCTGCAGTGAGTGTGAAGCTTACTTAAGATTCTCTCCCTCTCCTGTCCCTCCCCACCTCTAAAAAAATAAACTATCGATAATTAAACAATCAAAATTTAAAACTTCTCTCTTAAAAGTCACTAATATGAAATAAAAAGACAAGAGACTGGTTAAAAATATTCACAAAAACAAACAAAAAAGTATTCACAACACATTTATCTGATAATGAACTTACATCCAAGATATATAGAAAACTCTTAGACTCTTCACCGAAGAATAGATATGACTAGCCAATAAACACAGGAAAAGATGTTCATTGTCAGTCCTCAGTTATAACATATATAACAATGTAAATTAAACAAGGAGATACCACTATGCACCCATTATATGGCTAAGATTAAAATGACTGAATATACCAAGTGTTTGAAATATGTAGAAGAAATCATACTGATGAAAGGAAATGTAAAATGGTACAAAAAATTATGCAGTTTCTTAAAAGCTAAATATATGCCTACCATACAACCCAGCCATTTCACTTCTAGATATTTTGCTTCCAAAAGAAACAAACAAAAACAATAATAATAATAAAATGAGAACAATCCCTAAAAACTGGAGAAAAAGTACTGAAATGAATAAACCCAACTATACAACACTGAGGGCATAACTACACAAAGAAATGAACTACTTCAGGTGTTTTTCAAACAATATTTTAACCGATCGTATCCAGCCTAACCTATATTCCAAGGATAAAAAGTACAAAGAAATAAACTGCACTCAAAATCTTGATGTTATTAACAAGTACAGTTATTCTGAAATTATTTTAGGTCTATTATAGCATAATACAAAAAACTAATTATGTTTAATGTCACTGGAACCAAGAGTTTTGACACAAAAGAGATATAAGTATAAACCCTATAATCTTACATTTGAATTGGAAATTAACAACATGAACTCACATATTTTCTATCTCTGTCCACTGAAAAGACTTAGAATCAATGACAAATAGCAACAGACATCCCTAGAACCTAGCTACACTCCACTCCCTATATATCATTCCCAATTAAAAAGAATCAAGGTTCACTATGCAAGGCCTGATTCTTCCTGCTTTGGGGTAGAAATTTATAAGATAAACTTGGAAAAAACTGTCAAAAATTAAATTTCCTTGGGACGCCTGGGTGGCTCAGTTGGTTGAGCGGCTGCCTTTGGCTCAGGTCATGATCCCAGCGTCCTGGGATCGAGTCCCACATCGGGCTCCTTGCTCGGCAGGGAGCCTGCTTCTCCCTCTGCCTGCCTCTCTATCTGCCTGTGCTCTCTCTAACTAATAAAAAAAAAAAAAAATTAAATTTCCTTAATAGCAAAGAATAATAGGATCATTTCAAAAGGACAAATTAGGGGCGCCTGGGTGGCTCAGTGGGTTAAGCCTCTGCCTTCGGCTCAGGTCATGATCTCAGGGTCCTGGGATCAAGCCCCACATGGGGCTCTCTGCTCAGCAGGGAGCCTGCTTCCCCCCCTTTCTCTGCCTGCCTCTCTGCCTACTTGTGATAACTAAAAAAAAAAATCTTTAAAAAAAAAAAAAAAAAGGACAAATTAGCCCATCTAAAGAGGATCCCCCCCATCACTTCTCGGCCTTTTGGCTAAGATCAAGTGTAAAGAGGATCCCCCTGGCCTCAAATAGGATAAGTGGGCATCAAATGAATAGTAACAATGGATTGAAATATAAAAATATATAAAAATCCATGAGTTTGTAATGATACTTCAGATAAAAATCACTGGTCACTACTATAAGTTATTATGACATTAACTTACTCTGAAAATTGACACAAGAATAACAATCAAGGATTTATCCTGCCCTTCACATACAAACTCTGGTTCAGGATTAAAAAATGGTTCCTGAAAAAAAAGTTCTTAATGATAGAATTCCAGCCAATAAAAGTAGAAGGAATGATGGAATAAGAAAATCACCATTTTTCAACCCCTAATAGTTCTAGGCAAGTATCATCAAAGTGTGCAAAAACAATTACAAGAAAACTCATGGAAAATTTCACATGGACTTATCAGTCTCCCACCACCAAAGCTACTCATCAGTCACACAAAAAGTATGATGAGATGTTGGGTATCATCTAGTCATGCAATTCAGCAGAAAGTTCAGAGCGCCACCTATGGAGTTAATTAAAAAACTTAACTTGAATCTAACTGAGACTCAAGCTCTAACCAGTTCGTAGGAAACACAGGAGTTAGAGGAACAAATTAACACAAAAGAAAAAATCGTGCAACTCCAAAATGTATATTCCACAAAACATATAACCAGGTTTTTCCAACTAAATCAGTGGAATGGGAGTGGGGGAAAGAGGGGAAGAGAGAAGAATAGATTTAAGAGATAAAACCAAGGGGCGTGGGGCACCTGGGTGGCTCAGTGGGTTGGGCCTCTGCCTTCATCTAAGGTCGTGATCTCAGGATCCTGAGATCGCACCCCATGTTGGGCTCTCTGTTCAGTGGGGAGCCTGCTTCCCTCTCTCTCTCTCTGCCTGCCTCTCTGCCTACTTGTGATTTCTCTGTGTCAAATAAATAAATAAAATATTTAAAAAAAAAAAACAAAAAAACAAGGGGCACTTAGGTGGTGCAGTCAGTTGAGTGTCTGCCTTAGGCTCGGGTCATGATCCCAGGGTCCTGGGATCGAGCCCCACATCAGTCTCCCCGCTCAATGGAGAGCCTGCTTCTCCCTCACTCTCTGCTGCTCCCCCTACCTGTCCTCTCTGTCAAATAAGCAAAATCTTAAAGAAAAAAAAAAGAGATAAAATCAAAATGTACAACTGTAAAACGATACCTTTGAGATCACTAGAGAAACTGAGCACTGACTGGGTATTAATTATATTAAGGAAATGCTGTCACTCTGTTAGGTTGGATAATAGTAACGGATTGTTGGGGCGCCTGGGTGGCTCAGTGGGTTAAAGCCGCTGCCTCCGGCTCGGGTCATGATCTCAGGGTCCTGGGATCGAGCCCCGCATCGGGCTCTCTGCTCTGCGGACAGCCTGCTTCCTCCTCTCTCTCTCTGCCTACTTGTGATCTCTGTCTATCAAATAAATAAATAAAATCTTTAAAAAAAAAATAGTAACGGATTGTTATTTAAAAGAAAGACCTGATTGATCAGTTAGATATGCATATTTATTTATGAATAAAATGACATATCTAGGATTTGCTTTTAAAATAGTCCAGTAGAAACAACAATTAAAAGCAGGGAAGTAGAAAATAAGAATGCCATCACTTCTCGGCCTTTTGGCTAAGATCAAGTGAAAATAAGAATGCCAAAGTGTTAAAAACTTTTGAAGCTGGGTAATGGATACATGGAAGCTCATTATGTCACTATCTTTATTTTTTAGTTTGATATTTTCCATAATAAGAAGCTTTATAAACACATTAAGGAGAAAGTCATGTTCCATAGGGCCCTTTTTATGCCTCATAAAGGAAATCACATAATACCCTTTTTGACACTAACAACAACAAAAAAAGACAAGTATGTGGAAAAAAATAAAATTAGGTAATAAAAAATAAATACTGCTTACCTGACATTTCCCTTTGAACATATAGTTCTAAGAATCAGGAGGGGAAAGATAATGGTGGAGCAGGTGGACCCTAGGCTTGCCTCCTCCCATGAATACAACTAAATAACTATCATCCTAAATACCCCAGAAATCCATCTGAAGACTGACAGAATAAACTCCACAACTAAAGGTAGAGGAGAGGCCACATTAAGGTAGGAAGTGCATAGTGGTAGTCTGGGAGAGAAAGGGATCATGGCACTGCAGTTGGGTGGGAGCTGTGGTATCCAAGAAAGCCAAGAGACAAACTAACACACAGGGAGCACATGGGGAAAAGGAATTCCCCTAACAGCCAGCTTGGGAAGTGAGAGGGTCTGAATTTCATGAGTTCTTGCAACCAGCAGAGCTTAAAAGCCTAAAGTTTTAAAGGTCAGTGTGCTTGACTCTGGGAGAGCTTGAAAGACATTAGGGCTCTTTTGGAGACTAGGCAAGGCCAAAAGCCTGTGTAATACAGCATTTGAAACAGTAATCTGAAGAACACCTGCAGAACACTGTCAGGAGGTTAGGAGCTCATCTCAGAGCATGTCCCAGAGAAGCAGCATTCTTGGAAAGACCCCTCTGTGCACAAAGGAACTAGCAGACACCATTTCCCTCCCATGCCCCTCAGCATAAACACAGAGCCACCTGCAGGAACCAGCTCAGTGCCAGTATTTGCTACTTGCTCTCATCTCCCTCCCCATCCCCCGCCACCACCGGGCTGAATCCAGAAGAACCATCCTTCCCAGTCACATTGGCCCCAGTTCCAGAAGACCAGCCCAAACCCCCACCACCACCACATCCAATCTGGGAGTTTTACAAGGCCTCAGTTCTGGTGGTGGCAGTGGTGACAGGTTTCATTTCACAAGCAGACCAGAACACACCTAGTTAAAACTCACCACATTCAGGCCAGGATCTAAAAACCGCCCACAACAGGCAAAGAGAGCTCTGCATATGACTGGCCTGAAGAATAAAGTGGCCAGGACACAACAGAAGAGCACATGCAGCACAGCACAGTGGAGACACCTGAAAGTACCAGGACCTGGAGAACAGAAAACATAATGCTGCAAGGCACTACAGAACCTCTTCTTCATAAAGCCATTACCCTCAAGAACAGGAGATGTAACTGACGTTCCTAACACAGAGAAACAAGCACAGAGACGTAGACAAAATGAGAAGACAGAGGAATTTGTCCCTAATGAAAGAATAAGACAAAGTCATGACCGGAAATCTAAGTGAAATAGATATGAGTGGGGTGCCTGGGTGGTGCTCAGTCATTAAGCATCTGCCTTTGGTTCAGGTCAGATCCCAGAGTCCCGGGATCAAGCCCCACATCGGGCTCCCTGCTCAGCAGGGACCCTGCTTCTCCCTCTCCCTCTCCCACTGCTTGTGTCCCTTCTCCTGCTGTGTCTCTCTCTGTCAAATAAAAAAAATCTAAAAAAAAAAAAAAAAAAGAAAGGAACAGATATGAGTAACACACGTGATAGAAAATTTAATGCAATGATCGTAAGGATACTCACTGGACTTGAGAAGAAAGTGGAAGACATCAGTGAGACCATTAACAGAGAAATAAGGAATAACAGCAGTGATAAAGGACTCAAATGAAATGAGAAACATGTCTGATGAACAGCAAGCTAGAAGAAACAGAGGAACAAATTAATGATATAGAAGACAGAGAAATGGAAAGTCATCAAGCTGAACAAAACAAGCAGAACAAAAGAGAAAAAGAAAAGCTATGCAAAACAAGAACAGACTCAGGGAATTCAGTTAATTCAATTCAATTCAGTGACTCCATCAAATGTAGTAACATTTGTATTATAGGAGTCCCAGAAAAAGAGAGAGAAAAAGGAGCAGAGGATTTATTTGAAGAAATAATAACTGAGAACTTCCCTAATCTGGGGAAGGAAACAGATATTCAGATCCAGGAGGTACAGAGAATACCTAACAAAATCAGCAACAGTGGATCCACATCAAGACATAGCATAATTAAAATGACAAAATATAGTGATAAAGAAAAAAGATTAAAGCAGCAAAAGAAGAGAGTTACATACAAAGGGAGCCCCATAAGGCTGTGAGCAGATTTTTCAGCAGGAATTTTCCAAACCAGAAAGGAGTGGCATGATACATATTCAAAGTGCTGAATGGGAAAAACCTGCAGTCAAGAAGACTACCCAGCAAGGCTATCATTCAGAATAGAAGGAGAGAGAAAGAGTTTCCCAGACAAACAAAAAATAAAGGAGTTCATGACCACTAAACCAGCCCTGTAAAAAATATTAAAGGGACTCTGAGTGGACAGGAGAGACTAAAAAGGACAGTATGAAGGTAGGAAACACAAAGGTAGCAAAAATAAATTTTTCTATAAAAAGAATCAGTTAAGGAACTCACAAAATAAAAGGATATAAAACATGACCATATACCCAAAACATGGGGAGGAGAGGAGTAAAGAAAAGGTTTGAACTTAAATGACCATCAACTTAATAAAAACTGTTATATGCAGAAACGGTTATATACAAACCTAATGGTAACCACAATCCAAAAACCGCTAATAAATATGCAAAGAATAGAGAGAGAGAAATCCAACTATATCACTAAATATAAAACCAGCAAACCATGAAAGAGAGAGATAGAAAGGATCAGAGAAAATCTTCAAAAACAATGACTATTAGGTAATGGCAATAAATACATGTCAATGGATAATTACTTTGAATGTAATGGACTAAATGCTTCAATCAAAAAAACAAAGAGTAACAGAATGGATAAAAAAACAAGACCCATCTATCTGCTGCCTATAGGAGACTCATTTTAGACCTAAAGACACCCGCAGATTGAAAGTGAGGCGATGGAAAGGGGTCCTCTAAGCAAAGAGAGACCCTAAAAAGTAGTAGAGCAGAAAGGATCAAAGACAATATACACTAATAGTCACTGGCAGGCAATACAATGGCACTAAATTCATATCTCTCAATAGTTACCCCGAATGTAAATGGGCTAAATGCCCCAATCAAAAGACACAGGGTATCAGAATGGATAAAAAAACAAAACCCACCAATATGCTGCCTACAAGAAACTCATTTTAGACCCGAAGACACCTCCAGATTTAAAGTGAGGGAGTGGAAAACAATTTACCATGCTAACG
Source organism: Taxidea taxus jeffersonii (assembly GCA_003697995.1). Lineage (NCBI taxonomy): Eukaryota > Metazoa > Chordata > Mammalia > Carnivora > Mustelidae > Taxidea > Taxidea taxus. Next base: position 1,103 of record ML108863.1, on the reverse strand, counting down.
GACATCAGAAGAAAGCTGGGGTGGTAATCCTTATATCAGATCAATTAGATTTTAAGCCAAAGACTATAATAAGAGAGGAGGAAGGACACTATATCATACTCAAAGGGTCTGTCCAACAAGAAGATCTAACAATTTTAAATATCTATGCCCCTAAAACGAGAGCAGCCAACTATATAAACGAATTAATAACAAAATCAAAGAAACACATTGACAAGAATACAATAATTGTAGGGGACTTTAACACTCCCCTCACTGAAATGGACAGATCATCCAAGCAAAAGATCAGCAAGGAAATAAAGGTTTTAAATGACACACTGAACCAGATGGACATCACAGATATATTCAGAACATTCCATCCCAAAGCAACAGAATACACATTCTTCTCTAGTGCCCATGGAACATTCTCTAGAATAGATCACATCCTGGGTCATAAATCAGGTCTCAACAGGTATCAAAAGATTGGGATCATTCCCTGCATATTTTCAGACCACAATGCTCTGAAGCTAGAACTCAATCACAAGAGGAAATTTGGAAAGAACACAAATACATGGAGACTCAACAGCATCCTTCTAAAGAATGAATGGGTCAACCAGGAAATTAAAGAAGAATTGAAAAAAATCATGGAAACAAATGATAATGAAAACACAATGGTTCAAAATCTGTGAGACACAGCAAAGGCAGTCCTGAGAGGAAAATATATAGCGATACAAGCCTTTCTCAAGAAACAAGAAAAGTCTCAAATACACAACCTAACCCTACACCTTAAAGAGCTCAAGAAAGAACAACAGGAAAGCCTAAACCCAGCAGAAGAGAAATAGTAAAGATCAAAGCAGAAATCAATGAAGTAGAAACTAAAAAAACAATAGAACAAATCAACAAAACTAGGAGCTGGTTCTTTGAAAGAATAAGATTGATAGGGGCGCCTGGGTGGCTCAGTGGGTTAAAGCCTCTGCCTTCGGCTCAGGTCATGATCCCAGGGTCCTGGGATCGAGTCCTGCATCCGGCTCTCTGCTCAGCGGGGAGCCTGCTTCCTCCTCTCTCTCTGCCTACTTGTGATCTCTGTCTCTCAAATAAATAAATAAAATCTTAAAAAAAAAAAAAAA
>RCUC01158186.1:0-65684 GCA_003697995.1 Taxidea taxus jeffersonii | reverse complement strand
CCCCCCAAGTCACATTCCTGCTGCATTTCTAATGTTTCACTATATGAAAAATAGCACAACAGTAACAACCTCCAAAGTTTTTGCAAAGATTAAATGAGACAATGCATGTAAAACACTTAACACAATACCTAACACAAAGTTAATGCTCAATAAACAATTGCTATCATTATAATTTGACCTTCCTGCCATCCAGAGAGATTCAATTAGCTGGAACATGAGTACAGCTTTCTGACTGGGGGGTTGAGGTACTCTCAATAATTTATACTCTGTCATCTTCATCTAACAATAGTAAAAAAGAGTCAACTGCAGATCAGCTAGTTATCATTTGCAGGTGAATTTCAAGGAGATATAAGTCATCTGAATGTCCCAAATCTGAAATAATTTAGTAAAATGACTCTGGGTTTTAAAACTTCAAAAAAGTACTTTAAAAAATCCACAATACTCTGTTCTATCTATGTGAGTTGAATCAAAAGACAGTGTTTGTATTCTTAATTTACATGGTAAGTCATATGGGACCATGAGACTCACCAGAAGACCTCCTAATGCAGATGAGTTTTGATCTGTAAAGTGGGGGTATTAACTATATTACCTCGTGAACAAATTTCCACAGAGTGCTGTGAGGCTGAGTCCAGATGACTATGGTTCTCTTCTCCTGCTTTTTCGTCTCTCCTTTTCTGCAATTCAGCATGCCTGAATAGTCACCATTTTTGAGTTCAACCAAAATAAGCAATTTTCTTGGCTCCCAATGGCAACGACAACAAAATCAAAGTGGTTTAAATGGTAAAGGGAATGCATTGTTCATGTACTAGAAAAATCCAGAAGTAGAGAAGCTTCTGAACTGTCTTGATCAGTGCTCTTGCTCTGTTTCTGCACTAGGGCATTGTCGCTGTGCCCTCCTTCAAGGTCAGCCTCGTCTTCAGGCTGACTTTCCATGTGGGGCAAGAGGCCTCATTGGAACTATGTATTATATCCACATATGCCTTTTTTTCCCCCCAAGAAATAAGATTTTTCTTTCCCTACCTATCAAATACAAGTCCTGAGCTTCCCTTTGCCTGGGCCACCTTCTGTTCTGTGCCATACGACAAACCAATCCTTATGGCAGGAGGCTAAAATTATACTGACTGGCTCAGAGGACAGAAGCAGAATTACTACCATCCATAGCAAGGCTGCTACACAGTGAGGTGTGATGGATGTTAAGACAACACAAGTTGTACCACTTGTTAGATTCTGCCACAGGAGTTAGTGAGTAGGTTCAAGGGATGTACAGAGACTCTTTTGTGACCCAGCTCTGTTATAGTTATAGATCCCTGAGATCTCCCCAAGTTTTGGATTGCCAAAGAACAGTCTGGAAGATAGAAGATATATTTATTTCTTTGTCAAAACTTTGCACTCCCCTGACAACAGCTCATTGTCCTGATACCCAACTTATTTACTTCTTTCATTTCCTCTTCACTTGAGATGAATTCTTTTCACAAAATGCCTTGGTTCCTTATACAAACAAGTTCTTGTTAATCCCCCAGACTGCTGGGTTGGTGGCTTACATTGGAGTCTAACACCTCTGCTGTACATGTATACTGAAACCTTATATGGCAATGAATAATTTTATAAGAATGAATCAGGATTCAGAGTTCCTGGAGAAAAGTCAATGAATGAGTAAGAAAACATAAATAGAAATCATATGGATTCCTCCCTGGATGGATTTCAGCACACAGGGCCATGTGTGTCCATTTTTTTAAAGAGTGTGATGTAGGAAATGCTATAATGTCATATTGCACTTTGTCTAACCCTCATTTTTTAGATTAGAAGAAATAACCCAAAGACCTTCAGGTCCTGAAATTTTCTCAAGAGTTTTCAAAAATGATTTAGAACTTGAATGAAATATTTTAACAGGTTTAAATCATTTTCAAAAGAATTATTTTCCTTTGTGGAGTTTAACTGAAAAGGTAATGTGCTCATTTCTTTTCCACGTATTTAATGTGTCAAAATTACCATCTTGCTATTCATCTCGAAAGGAATAAATGAGGATCAGCACAAACACCAAAAAAACCCACAAAAACAAAAACCAACAGCTTATGGAGAAGTGAAGGGGGAATATATATATATATATATATATATATATATATTTATATATATATAAAAATATGTACACATGCATGTAATGTATGTATAGACATATTGTGCCTATACCTACACATGTGTGCACATATGTATACAAGTATGTAATGTACATATATGTTTTTTTGAACTTTCTCAGGCCACCCAAGCTATCCACTTAACAGAATTATATGCCTCTCTCTTTCTGTATATGTGTTTGTGTCTAAAGAATTTTGAGTTTTCTATAAAAGTTGTGCAGTCTTTTTGAGCTAAGAGCCCCTTTGGCTCTGTGGTGACACCTATGGAATCCTCCCAGAAAAATAAGATTAGTAAGAAAATTAAGGATATTAAATTATAGTTGTCAAAATAACATATGTGTGACATGATGATATACCTGGTTCCTTATTAATGTATTCAATAATACTGCCAGGGACTGAATGTTTGTATTTGCGGGGAAGCTAACTAAGGCTCAGAGAGCAGAGGTAACATGCATCAGCAGCTACAGTTACAGTGTTTGGCTTTGGTTTCAGTTGTGTGACCCTCAAATACATGTAATTGGACTAACCATAATCATTGCTTCAGGACACACCATCATTAGTGTCCCAGGCATTACCCTCTTTTCTTTAACTAATGAAGTAAGTGAAATAAAATAATGAATACCCATAAATGCACCTCTCAACCCAAGGACGCAACACTGACAACCTCTATCTACCACCCCATCCTATCTTTTTCCTTCCTACCCGAGGCAGCCAGAGGGTTTATTGGGCCTTTATTCACACACGCACTTTTTTATAAATCACTTCTAAATATAGACATGCTTATACAATATCATGTAGTTTTAGTAGTTTTTTAACTTTAGTATACAATAGGCAATCTTCTGGAAATTACTGGGAGTTATTCATCCACATTACTGAGTATACCTATAGTTCAATCATTGGCAAAAAACAAAAACAAAAAAACCCCACAAAGTCTAGCTCTGATATGAAATAAATTTGAACCTTGACCTCCTATCTGAAAGACCAGAAGCACTTGCTCCATTACCTCGGAACTTTCACTCCTGTCCTCCAACATCCCTTTCTCTTGGAAGCAACACATTATTCAGAGAGAGTCCTTCCCAGGAGCCCTGAAACACAACAGTAAGTGGCTGCCAACCATACATTTGGGTAAGGATAGCTCATTATCTGAAACATGTAAATAAATTGGCATTTGGCATCTCTACTCTGGTGGACAGAAAAGGGAGAAGCCAACTCAAAAAACTGCAGAGAACAGGGGAAGGAGTCTCCCTGGGGAGAAAAGGTTGTTCAAAATCACAACAGATTGGGCTGTGAGGAAGACCATCATATTACTTCACTTGGGCTAAGACCAAAAGCCAAGCACAGTTAGACCTTTGGGGGCAGGACTCAGGGCCATGTTGCTATGGAGATTCTTCTGCCAGCTCAGAGGCTTCCTCTGCCCTGTAGCAGAGCCCAGTCTCCAAGTTGGGAAGTAGGGAGAGTTGTGGGGAGGAAAAGATAGGGTTTCCAAACCAGGGACAGAACTCTATTATAGGATGACCATGAGATGAAAACCCCCTTCTTCCCTGTCTGCATAAATATGTGTGAGTCCCTGTGTGCATGTGTGCACATGCCCACATCAGAGAGGGAAGGATGTGGACTCTCTGCTACGTGCCCAGCACAGGAGTGTAGCTCTGACTAATTCACTCCCATCTTACCCTCTTCCCAAATGATAACTAACTCAGGTAACTCAGAATGTTGCAGAACTTCTGTTTTCTTAGACTGTAAGATATCTTATATGACTAGCCCCTTCCATAACACACACACACACACACACACACACACACACACACACACCATACACCCTTCTGCCATCTTTTCTAAACAAACAACAGATTGCATTGCTGCTGTTCAGAGTATTATGCCAGGAAAACAGGGAGAATTAAAAAAAAATTCTTCATCAAGATTCAAACCAAATGAATTTGCCCACCAAGTGATATACTGCACAATTACAAGCACTTCATAAATGGCCATCTAAGCCTATGACTGCAAAAACTCAGGGAAATTGCTGCCCAGACTTACTTACTGGAGAAGGGACATATGAGAAAGTGAGTCATATTTACCATCTATATAGTGCATTCTAGAGTACTCAGCAAGCCCCCTCTTTAAAGCCACTTATAATCCCCATTTTACAGATGGACACCAAAGTGAGAGAGGTTTTGTGATGCCTTTTTCTACTGCTGCTTTGAGGATCCTCAGATATGAGTAAGCTCCTTTTTATTCATTGAAATGACTTAGGAGGAAAACAAGGAATAACTTTTGCCAGATCACCGTTTTTTACCAGGAAACATGGCATCTACCATGACCATCACCAAGTATAAAAAGAGGGACATATGTCTTTCTCTTTTCTGGGGTAATGCAATTTGAAACTTAACATGGCAGATACCCATAGGCCACTGTACCAACTACTACCACCAATTCTGGGTAAGACTTACATAAGAACTAAGACCCTGTTGTACTGTGGCCTCACTGTGATGATATTTTTAAAGTGAAATAAAATAAAGATGCTTTAAACCCATTAATTTTTGCAAAGTAAAAATTGATGGCATCAGCAACAATTTAAAAAAAGAAAAAGAAAGACTGCCCACTCAACAAAACTTTCTAGTGATGTTACTAGAGTATGTCATTATTCTATATATGATCTTGAGAAAATTACCTTAATCTTCCTCATTTTTCTCATCCCAAAAATGGGGGTATAAATAGTATCAACATCTCAACCCAAGTGATTTTGATGATTAAGTGAGTTATTGTGCATGTAAAGATCTTGGCATGGTGCCTAAGAACTGAGTAAATATCAGGAATTCTTAGAAGGTACCAAGAGCAAATGTCTTCCTTGAACTGGCAAATGATTATTACCTTTCCCAATGGAAGTGTACAGAAATCCCTACTTTGTGAATTAGAGCCAGGCATTAGCAAACTACTGACTGTTGACAAATTCACCTTCATGTTATTGTTGAGCATCCATTATTTATAATTTACATGAACAAGGACCACTCTACAATTTCTCAAATCGTGACAGTACTTTCTGCCCCAGCGTGAACTCTGCCACAGACTTGGATGAACTGAAGTGTGGAAACCATATGCAGGGAAGAATCCAGGTTGTTTCAGGGCATAGATTCCAACTTTGTGGCATGGATGTGTGCAGCTGGGCAAGCTGCATCAGCCTGGCAGCCGCTAAGCCTGGAGCATCTCCTTTGAATAAAGGTTTCCAGCTGACTGCACATCTAAATGGCAAGGTCACAAATGGCCTTGGGTTCTGGGAGACAAGTCTGTATCCATGATTTGAGAAGAGCCTTTGCTCCAGGGATGTACAAAGAGGAGGGCACACCCCAGCAGTCTCTTAAGCCATAGACACATGTGCTAGGAAGAAGGACACCTAAATGCTGTCACCTTCGAATAACAGAGAATGGCTGGTTATTACAGAGAGTTCCATAACTCAGTGGGTGTGTTCATTTGTAAGTCTCTTGTTATAACATGACTTCTCCCTGTTACCACCCTAAGAGACAAATTGCTATTCATTGCATTATTGATTGATAAACATGAGGTAATACAGTTAGTTTTTAGCAGCGTCATCATGGAGCCCCAGACTCATAAGCAGTCACAGATAAAGTTAGATATCACCTAATTCACTGTCATCATTGTATGAAAAAATAGTCAAGAAAGACATTTGTTGAGGGAGGAGCAAGATGGCAGAGGAGTAGGAGACCTAAGTTTTGTCTGGCCCCAGGAATTCAGCTAGATAGTTATCAAACCATTCTGAACACTTACAAACTCAATAGGAGATTGAAGAAAAGAATAGCAGTAATTCTGTGAACAGAAAAGCAACCACTTTCTGGAAGGTAGGACATGTAGAGAAGTGAATCTGAGGCACTATTTGAGAAGACAGAGCATAGCGGGAGGGAGCCTCAGTCAGCTGGTACCGGCAAGTGATAGAGCAGCGGAGCACAAAATCAGAACTTTAAGAAATCTACTCCATGGAGGGACTTTTTTCCAGTGGCTAAGGGAGCTGGGGGGTGGGGCATGGTTCTGGAGCCCTCACTGGGACAGTGTGGTCTCAGGACCCTTGAAGGCTGGAGGTGCCTGAGTGTGGCAGAGCTCCTGGTTATCAAAGCAAGGAAGCTGGCTGGAAAGACAGAGCCGAGGAGTGTGGTCTCAGCTCAGGGTTGCCATAAATCTAGTGTATGGCTTTGCTCTAGTCTCCCACCTAATCACATTCTCTCCTTTTTAAAAAATTTTTTTTCTTTCTTTTTTCAACCAACTTCTTATCTTATCAATTCCTTTTTTAAAATATTTTTTAATTTTCATCTTTACAGTCATATTCCATTCCTTCATCGTATTCACCAACTTTTTCTTTCTTTAAAATTTTGGGAGGCAGTTTCTTCTAACAGACCAAAATACACCCAAAACAGTGGCTCTGTTCTATTTACCAGTATGATTGATTTTATATATAAATATATATGTATTTATATTTATTATATTTTAATATATATTTATATATACATTTTTATATTTTATATGCATTATATATAATATGTATAATATATTATATATTTTTATATATGATATATTTAATATATTATATATATATTTTTTTTTCCCCTTCTTCATCTCCAGTGTTTGGTCTCTTCTGATTTGTTTACTGTATATTTTTCTAGGGTCGTTGTTACCTTTTTAACATTTTGTTCTCTCATTCATCTATTCCTCTCTGGACAAATGACAAAAGGGAAAAACTCACTTAAAAGAAAAGAACAAGAGGCAATACCAATTACCAGGCACCCAATCAATATGGACATTAGTAAGATGTTGGAACTAGAGTTCAGAATGGTGATTATAAAGATACTATCTGGGCTTGGAAAAAATCATAGACGATATGAAAGAATCCCTTTCTGGAGAAATAAAAGAATTAAAACCTAAGCAAGTCGAAATTTAAAAGGACTATTAATGAGGTACAATAAAAAAAATGGATGCTATAGGGGCACTTGGGTGGCTCAGTGGGTTAAAGCCTCTGCCTTCGGCTCAGGTCATGATCTTAGGGTCCTGGGATCGAGCCCTGCATCAGGCTCTCTGCTCGGAGGGAGCCTGCTTCCCTTCCTCTCTCTGCCTGCCTCTCTGCCTACTTGTGATCTCTGTTTGTCAAATAAATAAATAAAATCTTTAAAAAAATGGATGCTCTAACTGCTAGGATAGATGACACAGAAGAGAGAATCAGTGATATATCTCAATATCATAAAAAGCATCTACAAAAAACCCACAGCAAATATCAGAGAGCTTTTCCCCTAAGGTCAGGAACATGGCAGTCCACTATCACCACTGCTATTCAACATAGTAATAGAAGTCCTAGCCTCAGCAATCAGACAACAAAAAGAAATAAAAGGCATCTGAATCAACAAAGAAGTCAAACTCTCACTCTTTGCAGATGATATGATACTTTATGTGGAAAACCCAAAAGACTCCACACCAAAACTGCTAGAACTCCTATAGGAATTCAATAAAGTGCCAGGTGTAAAATCAATGCACAGAAACCAGTTGCATTCCTATACAACAAGACAGAAGAAAGAGAAATTAGGGAGTTGATCCCATTTACAATTGCACCCAAAACCATAAGATACCTAGGAATAAATCTAACCAAAGAGGCAAAGAATCTGTACTCAGAAAACTACAGAAGACACATGAAAGAAATTGAGGAAGACACAAAAAAATGGAAAAACGTTCCAGGCTTATGGCTTGGAAGAACAAATATCATGAAAATGTCTATGTCACATAGAGCAATCTACACATTTAATTCAATCCCTATCAAAATACCATCAACTTTTTTCAATGCAATGGAACAAATAATCCTAAAATTTGTACAGAACCAGAAAAGACCCTGAATAACCAGAGGAATATTGAAAAATAAAACCAAGGCTGGCAGCATTACAATTCCAGACTTCAAGCTCTATTACAAAGCTGTCATCATCAAGACAGTATGGTACTGGCACAAAAACAGACACATAGATCTATGGAACAGAATAGAGAGCCCAGAAATGGGACCTTCAACTCTATGGTCAACTAATCTTTGACAAAGCAGGAAAGAATGTCCAATGGGAAAAAGACAGTCTCTTCAACAAATGGTGTTGGGAATATTGGACAGCCACATGCAGAAGAATGAAACTGGACCATTTCCTTACACCACATACAAAAGTAGACTCAAAATGGGTGAAATACCTACATGTGAGGTAGGAGTCCATCAAAATCCTTGAGGAAAATACAGGCAGCAACCACTTCGACCTCAGGTGCAGCAATTTCTTCCTAGAAACAAGGCAAGGGAAGCGAGGGCAAAAATGAACTATTGGGCCTTCAAGATCAAAAGCTTTTGCACAGCAAAGGAGACAGTCAACAAAACCAAAAGACAGTGGCCGGAATGGGAGAAGATATTTGCAAATGAGGTATCAGATAGAGGGCTAGTATCCAAAATCTATAAAGAACTTATTAAACTCAACACCCAAAGAACAAATAATCCAATCAAGAAATGGACAGAAGACATGAACAGACATTTCCACAAAGAAGACATCCAAATGGCCAACAGACACATGAAAAATTGTTCAACATCACTCGGCATCAGGGAAATACAAATCAAAACCACAATGAGATACCACCTCCCACCGGTCAGAAGGACTTAAATTAACAAGTCAGGAAATGACAGATGTTGGTGATGATGTGGAGAAAGAGGAACCCCCCTACACTGTTGGTGGGAATGCAAGCTGGTGCAGCCACACTGGAAAACAGTGTAGAGGTTCCTCAAAAAGTTGAAAAGAGAGATACCTTATGACCCAGCAATTGCACTATTGGGTATTTACCCCAAAGATACAAATGTAGTGATCTGAAGGAGCACATGCATACAAATATTTATAGCAACTATGTCCACAATAACCAAACTATGGAAAGAGCCTAGAGGTTCATCAACCGATGAATAGGTAAAGAAGATGTGGTATATATATACAATGGAATATTATGCAGCCATCGAAAAATGAAATCTTGCCATTTGTAATCACGTGGATGGACCTGGAGGGTATTAGGCTAAACAAAATAAGTTAATCAGAGAAGGATAATTATCATATGCTCTCACTGATAGGAGGAATTTGAGAAACAAGACAGTATCATGGGGGAAGGGAGAGAAAATGGAACAAGACAAAATGGGTCAGGGAAACAAACCATAAAAGACTCTAAATCTCAGGAAATAAACTGAGGGTTGCTGGAGTGGAGAGCGGTGGAAAGGATGGGGTGGCTGGTTGATGGACACTTTGGAGGGTATGTGCTATGGTGAGTGCTGTGAATTGTGTAAAACTGATGAATTACAGAGATGTACCCCTGAAACAAATAATACATTATATGTTAATTTAAAAAAAAAGAATGAGATTTGTTGACCAGTCCAAGCCCTCATAATTCATCACAATATCTGAAAAAGCAACAACTCAGGGCCACTTCCAAAATTCACTGAAGTTATGTTTCTAATGGAAACATAGTATGCTGTTATACAGAAAACCAACAACTTGGAAAGCAAGTGTTGTTTTTCATTTCCTAGGACTGTTCATATCCTAGTAGTCTTCCTGTCTGCGATGTACAAATCTTGACCATTCCCAGAAAAGCATAATGATTTTTTGTTTTGTTTTCTGGAAGTATGATTTATATACAATAAAATTCACTCTTTTAAAGTAAAAAAAAAAAAAAGAAAAAGAAAAACTCACTAAGGTTAATAATTCAGTTGAGGAATTCTCTGTCACCACCACCCAACTTGAGGACCATGACTCAAATATTCTGTCAGTTTAACCAAAAAGAACAAATTAACTGATCTCCACAAGTTCTAGGAAATGGCCAGCTACAGATGAAACAGACTCTTTCTCTCTGGAAATCTCCCTAACCTGTTCTTCTATTCACTTGCAGCTGAACAAGGACAACCAAATATACTTAAAGACAAATCACAAAACTTCCCTACGCCCCTTCTAAAAGTCTCATCCTAATAGACTGTCTCCCTTTTACTCTGTAACACTCACTCTCCTTTCAAACCCTCTTTGAATTCCTGCAGGAACAAGAGTGGTAGGAGGTGGTTCTCTTGCAACCATATAAATAAATAGTCTTTCCTAATTTGGTATCTCAGCTTAGGTTTGATCTTAGCACATCAGAATTTGAATATGGAAGTATTACTAAAAAACCCTGCTCATTGAATAGCAAATTGAAAATACAGATTTTAGAACCCAGTAGCTCCTCAACACCTTCACAGCATGAGCTGTTTGGATTAGGCAGTGCAAAGCTCTTCTATGATTCTCCAGAATCTTTCTCCCTCTGTTATGGCTACCAAGAGCATTCAAGATGTCAAGTTTTTTTTATCATTCTGTATCCCTGAGTCACTGATAGTGTAGAAATTTATACTGACCCGTTTTGTACATATAGTATGAGATATAAACTTGTGTCTGTCAAAACATGGAAATTTGGAGAAGTTGCTGTTACAGCACCATAACATATCCCGTCCTTAGTAATACACATTGGATAAGTGCACAAAAGAAATTTATTCACTCAGATTTTTTGGAAAGAATTGATTTAACACAGCCAGCTTCTCCAATTTATGGCCTGCATCATCCAAACTTTCAAAAGCTCTAATCCATTCATGGAGACTAAAGAAGACATAGTCACAAATACCTGCTACTCCAAAGTCAGCCCATATCAAATGTTATAATAAAAATATAAAGTGCTCTGAGAGCACAGTGAGGTTGGATTAGCACTGATTAGGGGATATGTGAAGGAAAGAGGATATATCATTAAGTCTGTGTCTAGAGGAACCTCTCTGGGTGGACATGAGAAACAAGGGAAACAATATGAATAAATGCCCACCCTGCATTTCTGTTGGGGTATAGAGCTAAAATAATAATTAAATATGAGCCTACAGGGATGCCTGGGTGGCTCAGTTGGTTAAGCAGCTGCCTTCAGCTCAGGTCATGATCCCAGCGTCCTGGGATCGAGTCCCATATCGGGCTCCTTGCTCGGCAGGGAGCCTGCTTCTCCCTCTGCCTCTGCCTGTGCTTGCTCGCTCTCTCTCGACCTCTCTCTCTGACAAATAAATAAATAAATAATCTTTAAAAAAAAATTTAAATATGAGCCTACAGTAGTCTTCTATGGTTTGGGCAATTGGTAAAATCAAAAGGTCACTTTTTAGCTGTTGAGGGATAGCTGTTAAGGTGTTTTAGAACCATTAGATTCTAAAATCTGTATATTAAAAATGTTTTTCGGGCACCTGGGTGGCTCAGTGGGTTAAAGCCTCTGCCTTCAGCTCAGGTCATGATCCCAGGGTCCTGGGATCGAGCCCTGGGCTCTCTGCTCAGCAGGGAGCCTGCTTCCCCCCCTCTCTCTCTGCCTGCCTTTCTGCCTACTTGTGCTCTCTGTCAAATAAATAAATAAAATCCTAAAATAAAAATTAAAAAAAATGTTTTTCAATAAGAAGGTAATTTATCATTTTTATTTTTCAATTTTTATTTATTTTTTAAAAATATTTTAATAATTTTTTTAGTATGTTTGACATACAATGTTACATTATTTTCTGGCATACAACAGAGTGATTCATCTTTTCTATACATTACGCCATGCTCAGTACAATAAGCAAGGCTTTTAAATAACATCTTCACAGCAATGTCCACAATAGCCAAACTGTGGAAAGAACCTAGATGTCCATCAACAGATGGATGGATAAAGAAGATGTGGTGTGTGTATATACAATGGAATACTATGCAGCCATCAAAAAAAGAAATCTTGCCATTTGCGATGACATGGATGGAACTAGAGGGTATTATGCTTAGCGAAATAAGTCAGTCAGAGAAAGACAATTATCATATGATCTCCCTGATATGAGGAAGTTGAGAAGCAACCTGGGGGTTTGGGGGTTAGGAAAAGAATAAATGAGACAAGATGGGATTGGGAGGGAGACAAACCATAGAAGACTCTTAATCTCACAAAAACACTGAGGGTTGCTGGGGGGTGGAGAGGGTGGTTGGGTTATGGACATTGGGGAAGGTATGTGCTATGAAGTGTGTAAACCTGACAATTCATAGACCTGTACCCCTGGGGCTAAAATACATTATATGTTAATTTTTAAAAAAATAATAAATAAATGAATAAATAAATAAAATAACATCTTCAAATTCAAACTCTACTGTGTCAGAAACAAAATTGTTAGAAGCAGTGCAGGTCGTTTATTCCGACACTTGCTGTAGCAAAGAAACCCCAATTCCACTCCCGTTTCATTGTGTCCTGCAATCCTACCGTGTTGTATCGTGACCCTTCCCAAGGGTCTCCCTCAAGGTAGTGTTCTTCCTTAATGCAGAAAACAACAAACTCAGCTTTGTCTTAGCAAGATGTTATTTTTTAGGGCCAGCATTCAGTAACTGCCACCTTTCCAGTCTCCAGGGTCTGTTCCTTCACTGTGCATGACCTGATCACTAAAACAAATACATATTTTTGTATTTTTGTGCTGCACCACCTTGTATCGGGTACAAATGTCTGTGCTAGTCAAAATAGACTTATTATACTGTAGTAACAAATAACCCTAAAGTCTCAAGAACTTAATACAATGAAAGTCCAGACTTTGCACCCTCACAAACCCTACATGCACAGTATGAGTCAAATATAGGGCTGTCCTTCACACGGCTATTCATGAACACTGACGGGACACCACCATCTGGAACATTATTATAGCCTCCAAAACAGAGGAGAGAGACACTGAAGGATCATCCATGGGTTTTTTGCTGCCTCAGCTTAGCACTGACAAGTACTATTTCATTGGCCAGAACGATCCAGATGGCACACCTAAATTCATGGGGCTAGGGAACGTGGGAAATATATCCGATGAGAATTATCGTCCCTGACACACTAAGCTTGAGCAAAGATATCCACAATAAGGCAAGTGAAAGACTGCCAGGAAGGCCCTTCAAGTCTGCTGAAAAAAAAAACAAACAAACAAAAACCCACTAACACAAGACACATGATAAATATGTTTCTGAAAGCTTTCATCTGGAGCTGCCTCAAAACCAAGTCATGATTATTTGCAGAGAACCACCAGCATGTAAGCTGGATCTAGACACCCCCACCTCCCCACCCCCAACCCACCCCCACCATGCTTTTTGTTCCAATCTAGGCAAGAAATGGTCCAGGTCATTTGTGTGTGTGTTCTGGAACACTCCTCCTTTACCCACCCCAGTGTTTCCCTTAATCCGATTTGACCTTGGAAGATTTGAGAGCTTAAAAATGACCTGTTAACTCAGGAAAACCTCTGCAGCTCAAGATGATACGATCACATTTAGCTTAATCAGAACCCATGTAAAGAAAGTAACTTGTAAAACCCTAAGTTCATCACGGACACCAACAGATATGAGTAAGGTCACCCTCTGTATAGTAGAAGCTCTGTGGGGTTTGAACATCACTGTCATCCCAGTTTACCAGTGGGGTTGGGGGTGGAAGTCGTCTCTTATTTGACTGCTGGAAATCTGGCTCCTCCATGAGGTTCTGTGGTCCAGGGTCCTACATCAGTGCTTTAGAGCCTGGTATTGGGTCTAATCAAGTCCACATACATTTGTACATCTGTTCTCATTCATTCAGATGGCGAGATGCCTGTTGGAATTACCATGATCCTGAGGCTCTGGATGTCAAAGCCCCGATAAACTGAGATAAACCACCTGAAAAACATGACAACTGACAGCCCTTTTGCAGGAAGCCCCTTCTGAGCAATGGTGATGCCATGTTGACCCCATAGGGCTCTCTCCATAGTACTCTTATCTATTCATATGTCTATTCCAAATCTAAGAATAGCTGCAAGCAAAAGAAAACAAATACCCAGAATCTAAATGCCTTTCTCTCTGCCAGGAGGACAGACTGCAGAGGCGCAGGTGCTCAGGAAACCCAAGACAGCCCTCTCCAGACCAGCCAAGGCACGGAAAATAACAACCGTGTTTGCATTTTTTAAAAAAATAAATATTTAAAGTATGCTTTCCCCCACTTACTTCACATTTTCTTTCGTCTTTACTTCCATCTCCCAGAAGGCGGGCCATGCTGGCCATTCTCACAATTATTTCAACCACCTTAAAAGGTACCAACTTCATCTATGGAATTGGCCTGTCATGCTGTACATATCTATTGAGTATGGTATGAAATCCCTTTTTATTAAACTGTGCAAATGAAGTCAGATTGAGGAGTGAGTGCTCATACCTCATGTAGGGAGCCTCTGTGGGAGTCCCACCGAGAAGCAAATTCTGATTGAATCAAGACAGAACAAACCTGAGAGGGAAGGAGAAGAAAGTGAGGGTTTGTTGTTGTTGTTGTTGTTGTTTTTCTGAGAAGGGGGCAGGAATCCTAAAATTCTATGGCTGAGGCTGCCAACTATCAACCTTAGAAGAATGGGGAGCGTTAGGAGGAATGGTACCCAGAGTCTGAGCAGATGACAAGTGAGAACAGGGCACCCAGAGAATGCATCAAACAGAAAGACTGTTTTGGAAGATCTCCTTGCATTGACTAAGAGGATCCTGAAAGGGAAGAGACTTAAGCTGCCTAGAGAAAGAACACTCAGCAGTAAATTGCAGAAAGAACGCATGGATGAGGGAAGAAGAAACCATAGCTCAGGTCTTAAAATAACAGAATTTGAAAATGAGATCATTGTCCTATCTGTTAAATTTCTAAATAAGGAAATGGAGGTGCAGGAAGACATTGTGAGTTGCTTGAAGCCATTGAATCCCTAGGGTATTGAGTTGCAATACATGTTAGGTGAATTCCCACAAATTTCCATTGTAAAACAGAAGTAAGAAAGCATATACCATTGTCGATTATTATAACTGGAGTTTCCCCAGAAGTGAGCCCTAGGACAAGAACTTGTTTGCAAGTTTGGGCGAGGCAGACGAGACAGGTTAGGGAGTGTGGAAGTAACACAGACATGGAAAAAATGCCAGTAAAGTAATAAATGTGCGTTATTGAGCAAGTTACCCCTTTAGGCACTTGGAGATAACCCAACTGGGGAAGTCTGGGAGATGGATAGAATGCGTACTTCAGATTCTCTCACTTGTGGAAGAAGGAGCCGGTGTATTTATCTATTAACTTCTCTCCATCATTGGTTGAGGGGAGTGCCTAAAAAGAGGTAATTCCCTGGCCCTTCCAGCCTACTCTACAAGTGCGCTGAGCAGACCTCTGTTGCTGCAGAAAAAGTCAGACAAAACATTGGAGATGCTGCCATCTGTAAATCAGCACGAGTGCAAGCAATGTACAGATTTGAAGGATGTGTATGAGGCATCAACAGTGTCTGCTATATATTTAGCTAGATTTCTGCTCACCTCTATTCCAGAGATAATTAAGAGGTGGAGGCGCCGCTTTTTCTTGCTTACTATGTGACTTGGTTCTTTACGAGCATTGTAGGGGTGACATGCACTAAAATGCAACCTCAATAATTCAGTTTTGCCATTGATCCATTTTTGTAAACTCTGCACCATAAATGCTACATCATGGGCTTAAAATACATATAATGTGGTTTACAGACAAATCCCCCTATATACCAATGTATATCATCACAACACAGAGCCCAGAAGCACAGGTACAGCATTCATTTCGTTAGCTTCCAAACTGGCATAAATATGTCCTAAACTTCTGAACATTATAGCATTTCAAGTTTAATGAACTGTGGAAGATTGAGTTGAGAGCTGTAATTCAAATCATGGAATTTAAAAACGTGACTTAACCCCCAGAGTCTTTGTTAATATATCAAAGGGATATATAGGCATACGTCACATCAGCTTTACAAATAAACAAGAATATCTCATTGAATTTAAAGAGAAGTCTATATCTCAAATAAAATTGTATGTCTTCTTCTGGTGCTGCCTGAAATACTATTTGGAAAGTTGACTTCTAGAATAGTTAAATTTAAAGTCATTTTAATGTACAAATCTCTGACAAGAACTAGAAGTACAACCTATCACCCTGAAAAAAAGATAAAATAAATGTAGATTTAAAAAGGACTTGAATTTCTTTAAAGCTCTCAGAAAATGTTACCATTTAGTAATGACATTCCCTATTCATTTGACCTCAGCTTGACACGCTGAATTGCTCTGAACATCTGTGGCCAGACACATAAGTTCTACATCTTAACTCTTGCTTTTCTAATTTGTACAGAAATGCACATTAAAAGAATGCCAAGGCTAGAGCCAGAGACAATAAAAGAAGAAAAGTCACAAGTAATTATAAAATCCACATCTACCAGTGCAAAGAGGTTACCAACATTTCCCCGCCAACTTTGATAACATTCCACATGGAAATAGCTCAAACTTGGAGATATTTATGTCCCTTACCTGATTCCATGGATTCAAAATGCCCGGGTTAGTAATACCTGAACTTATGTCTCTAGAACTAAAATAAAATAGGAACACTCTCATGACTGCTGGACTACTAAATAGATCATAATGTGATTGATTATAAGAGATATGAGGTATAGAGAAGAGGTTTTGGATTATTTCAATACAGGCAAGAAAATTCAGGAAGTGACTGGACCTATAAACTAATTCTCATGAGTGGGTTAGCTGTTCCCTAGCATGTAACACTAGTGTAACTCACTCCTATAAAGCTGAAAAAGAGCAATAGAATTTGTGGTCACAGTTTTCAGTGATTCTTCATGGTTCTCAGCCCAGGCCACATATTCAAATAACCTGAATTTAAAAACACAGTTTCCAGCCCTCACCTGGTGTCTCTGAGGTTAAACCCAAGAATTAAGATGGTTTCGGTCAGAGTTAAGGATCACCACCCATTTTTTATAGTAAAGAATAACAATTCAAACGGCCTTAATAGACACCACTTGTTAATTTCCTAAGAAGTCATAATTGAACTACTCAGTTGTCTATTAAAATTAACATTTTATTTTAAAAGTAGATAACTAATGTATTGACATTTCCATTCAAGAAAAATTCATTGAGCACCTACCATGTACCAGATATAGCAATAAATAATATGTGTGCAAAGATTAATAAAATGTGGTTGCCGTGACCTCATGTTCAGATGGGAGCATATTTGTTGATAGGATGATTATGAGGTACTGGAAGAAATGTTTTAAGAGGTTATACAAGTTATAGATGAAAAACAGAAAAGGCAGCAATTAACTCTACCTAAGGAAATCAGGGAGACCTTCACAGAAGAAGTAAAAATTAATTTTTCATCGAAGGAAATTTAGATCTTGGAAAAGGTGAAAAAAGTGAAAAGGGTTTGATGCAAGTTTTAAAAATAAAGGTTCTTCTGTGGGCAAAGGATTTTAATAAACATTTCTCCAAAGAAGATGTGCAAATATCCAAGAAGCACATGAAAAGATGCTCAACATCACTGATCACTAGGAAAATACCAACCAAACTCAGAATGAGACACAACTTCACACCCATTAGAATGGCTACTATTGAAACAACAACAAACACAAGTGTTGGAAAGGATGTAGAAAAACTGGAGCCCTTTACACTATTGGGGGAATATAAAATGTTATAGCTGCTATTGAAAACAGTGTCCTGTTTCTCAAAAAGTTAAAACTAAAATTACCATATCACCTAGTAATTTGGTATATTCACAGAAGAATTGAAAGCAGGGTCATGAAGAGATATTTGTACATCCAGGTTGATAGCAGTATTGTTCCCAATAGCTAAACCATGGAAGCCACCCAAGTGTCCACTGGTAATAGATGAATGGGTAAGCAAAATGTGGTCTATATATACCATGGAATATTATTCAGTCTTAAAAAAAGAAATTCTGACACATGCTACAGCAAGATTGAACCCTGAGAACATTATGCTGAGTGAAATAAGCTAGTTATACCCAAAATACTGTATAATATTACTGTGTAATAGCCTTTTTAGGAGGTATACCAAGTAGTCAAATTCATAGAGACAGAAAGTAGAATGATGGTTGCCATGGTGAAGAGAGAGGAAGAGGGAGTTGTTGTTTATTGGCTCTAGAGTTCCATTGTAAAATGGAAACAGTCCTGGAGATGGATGGTGGTAATGGATGCACAAAAATATGGAAGTCCTTAATTTCACTGAACATTTCACCTAAAAATTGTTAACATGGCAAATTCTATACTACATGGATTTAACCACAATTTAAATTAAGGGGGAAAAAAACAAATATAATCTCCTAAGGCTCTCTCAGTAACACCACTTTCTTTTCAGTTTGGAAGTTTTTCTAGGGATAGCAGATGATTCCGAACACTTATTTCTTCACAGGGTAAAGGATATGGTCTAGGTAAGCACCAGTGGAATGAGCAAGATTCAAATTCAGCTGACCAAGGGTTTCTACTCTAGGCAGTCTTGGATAGCCACAACTGGACTGACAGGCACTCAAAGTCAATTAGAAGAAGCTGTGGCAAATATGAAAGCCAACTCCAAAGAACTTCAGAAGAAACAAGATCAGAAATGATCAGAAATAGGATTAAGATGAAGGAAGATTAGAAATAGGAAAGAGAGCAATCTTAGGAAATTTCTGCAAATCCTGGGAAGGGATTAGGGTAGGTCCTCCTTCCCACTCCCATTGCACCGAGTAGAATTTTCTAAGGTACGGATAGGAGTCTGGTACTTATTCTACCACGTATCCAGCTTCTGATCTAGTGTTGCTGGAGCTAGACCCAAAAGTGTAGGTCAGAAGACAAAACCAAGTTAGCATATTAAAACAGAAAGAGGTTGATTTTCATGGAAAAGGACAGTTAGAAAAGGCTATGGAGTTGTGACCATGGCCACTTTGGAGGGTGTTCTTCTGACTTGCAGAAGTCAATGTTTATTCCTTGAACAAACCAAACTTTATGTGCATTTATGATCTGTCAGGCATAAGAAACAAGTGTAAGCTCTATCCTTCCAGAGTGTATAGTCTAGTGGCGGAGATAAACAAACACATTCTCATCAATTACTTGAAGATTAGAATTCTACTTTATGCATATGTTTATCTTCTTTGCCTCCTTCCATCCCATCGCTACCACCAGTCCCACCATTATCCTCAGAATTGTTCAGAAACTTCATGAGAGGATAAATGAATATATAAATGAATGGCTTAAATTCCGAACATCAGAACTCTGTATGTAAAAAAGCCTGAGTTGAAAGAAAGCTTAAAAATTGTATAGAATAAATCCCTCACTTTATAAATGAGAAAGTGATATTAAAAGAAATTGTAACTTATTCAAGGTCATAACTGGAATCTCTGTCTTTTATTTTATCCAGGGCTTTTTTCACAAGACCCTTATACATTGTCAAAAGCCTTTCTTATGGCTTCAATGAAAATTTCTCTTTGGGGTAACTTGAGACATGAGAAACACCTAGAATATCACAAATTACACCAATAATTGTCAAAGTAAGAATAAACAGTAATACATGGCTAAAGACATTTTGAAAAAGAAGCTTAATGGGGAAAGGGAGACACTAACCCTCCCAGAATGCAATATATTATAAAGCCGCTATGATTGAAGATGTGATAGGGCTACATAGACAAATTAACAAAAGACAGTAAGTAGCCCAGACACAGAGTAAAGAACATATCTAAGTTTAGTTAGAGTAAAGAACATATCAAAGTTTAGTTAGAGTAAAGAACATATCAAAGTTTAGTTACTAAACTAAACACATCAAAGTTTAGTTAGAGTAAAGAACATATTTTAAACAAACAAACAAACAAAGTTTAAACTTTGAGATGTTCTTTACTCTAACTAAACTTCAATATGTTTAGTTTAGTAATTAAACTTTGATATGTTCTTTACTCTAACTAAACTTTGATGTGTTTAGTTTAGTAACTAAACTTTGATATGTTCTTTACTCTAACTAAACTTTGATATGTTCTTTACTCTAACTAAACTTAGATATGTTCTTTACTCTGTGTCTGGGCTACTTACTGTCTTTTGTTAATTTGTCTATGTAGCCCTATCACATCTTCAATCATAGCAGCTTTATAATATATTGCATTCTGGGAGGGTTAGTGTCTCCCTTTCCCCATTAAGCTTCTTTTTCAAAATGTCTTTAGCCATTTAAAATGAGTATCACAGATCAGAGGGCAATTTAAAATTAGTTTTTTTAAAGGTGCTGGAACAATTAAGAAGTATTTAAGGAAAAAGTTACATTTTCCCTTTATACTTTGTACTAAAATTCCAGATAGATTTTGGAATTAAACATGGAATAGACTGACCAAAAAAATCCAAAACATGGTAAGCAGATATTTATTAAGTCTTTGGAGGAAAGAAGTTGTTTTTAAAACATTTTTTATTTTATTTTATTTATTTATTTGACAGAGAGAGACACAGCGAGAGCGGGAACATAAGCAGGGGGAGAGAGAGAGAGGGACAAGCAGGTTTCCTGCTAAGAAGGGAGCCCGATACAAGGCTCGATCCCAGGACCCTGGGATCATGACCTGAGCTGAAGGCAGACACTTAACAACTGAGCCACCCAGGCACCCCAGAGGAAAGAAGATTTTTATAGCTTTTAAGTAATGGGAAAACTCACAAAGAAAGTGACAGGTATGATTATAAAATGTTAAAGCTGGAAGTTTCAGAAATTTACCAGAATTGAAAGGCAAAAAACAAAGAAATTATTTGCAAGAAATGTAGAATTTTAATATTTGTATTCTACGAAAAACTCACAAATCAATAAAGAAAATACCATGAACCTATAGGGAGGAGTTGTTGAGGCAATAATATGGTAACTATGAACATAAAATTAATAGACAATTTATGAACATAAAATCAAATTGCTAATAAGCACATGGGAAAATACTTTTTTTAGATTTATTTAAGATCATTACCTGAGCCAAAGGCAGATGCTTAACCAACTGAGCCACTCAGGCACCCCACAAATGGGAAACTACTTTATGTCAAAGGCCACCAAGACATTTATTCACCCATAAGCCAAGAACAGGTCCCAGACCACACAATGAAGAATAAGAAGTAATTACTGGTAAAATTTCTCTCAGATTATAAAACAAAGAGATGCTCATTTGTTTCCTGGAGTGCCCTCATAACAGGCCTCAACTAACTTACTTTCTTCCTTCCTTTCTTTCTTTCTTTCTTTCGTTTTTAAGATGTTATTCATTTATTTGACAGAGAGAGACATTGAGAGAGGGAACACAAGCAGGGGGAGTGGGAGAGGAAGAAACAGGCTTCCCAATGAGCAGGGAGCTCCATGGGCGGGGGCGGGGGGTGCTCGAACCCAGGACCCTGGAATCAGGACCTGAGCTGAAGTCAGATACTTAATGATGGAGCCACCTAGGCGCCCCAAGCCTCAACTTTCTTATGTACAAAACTCTTTGGGGTCAACCTCTTTGGCTGCCTTTTCAAAACAAGGCAATTTAATGCTAAAAAAAAAAGAGACAGAGAGCAATTGTTGAAGAACGAATAAAAGGATAAGTGGATGGATGAGTAGATGAATCAGAAAACCTTAACACCATGTATGACCTTAAAATGCAAATAAAATAAGGAAAAGAAAATCAACAAACTGCAAGAAAGCAACAGTAGGAAAATGGGTACCAAACTATATATATTTGACAAAGATAACACAAGTGTAATATTAATACTTAAAGAGATCATATAGTCCTTTTTGAGGATAGTTGCAGGATATATATGAATATTTAGCTGGAAGAAACACCCATCTGATTGCTGTTCAGGGGAGTAGAAGACGATGATAGGTTAGAGAATCCACCTGCTCTTCTGCTGTGCTGGGGTAGAATGATACTCTAGAAAAAAGTCTGACCCAAAAAACCAGACACCTGGGTTCTGGTCCTGGAGAGAAATCAAGGACAGAATCTAAGAAACCACAAAGTGGAACTGGAAAGGAACAGAGGAGAATGCTTAAGGAGAAGCAGGAGAATTTCATTACAAACTAAAAAGAACGGAGAATGGTAAGCAATGAGTGACTGACAGAAAGATATGCCCCACAGAAATCAAGAATTCTTATGGTTAAAAACAAGCCATAATAATTGGTAATGAAGAGGGCCACCTGGGTGGCTCAGTGGGTTAAGGCCTCTGCCTTCGGCTCAGGTCATGATCCCAGGGTCCTGGAATCGAGCCCCGCATCGGGCTCTCTGCTCGGCGGGGAGCCTGCTTTCCTTCCTCTCTCTCTGCCTGCCTCTCTGCCTACCTGTGATCTCTGTCTGTCAAATAAATACATAAAATCTTTAAAAAAAATAATAATTGGTAATGAAGAGATTATTAGAGAACCTAATGAAAGCTGTTGTGTTAGGTTAGGGGGAGCATAAACCAGAATACAGTGGAGAGGAGAGCCAACACAGAGGAAGTAAAAACATCAGTGTAAAACATTTTTCAAGAAGTGTGATAGGAACAGGGTAATGGAATTGCTTTGAAGTAACATTGGTGAATTTTAAAAATGAATGAGTAAGTTAATATTGACCAAAGCAGTATGTATGCATTAACTTGCTATGACAATGAATTCTGAAAAAAATTGTTCTGATTTTTAACAAGTTGGTTCAAATTTTATGTTATATTTTGGATTCAGAAAACCCTAAATATTTCCCAATATTTATTAGCACACATGCCATTTTTAATAGCCCTAGAACTCTAATGTCTACTAGATTTTTGTAAATGGAATCAGATGATCTCATGTCCCATCCCATTTTATTGGTATTCACTAAGCATCAGTAATCCTTTATGTCAAGGCCATTTAATTTTGTCTTGTCCATGTAACCCTTGGCAATGTAACCCCTGCCATGCAACTCTTTTGTCAGCTACATTCTTCCACAAAGAGCCTTTAGAAGTATTCCTTTCAAATGCCATCTGCCTTGCAGAAAAATCACCCTTAGCTACAGGTTATAGGAAAAAATTTAGTTAATGGAAACAATTCATTGCAAACAAAAAGGCAAAGTGCTCAGAATAGTCCTATGTTTCTGGTGTAATTGTCATTAAATTCCTTGGCAACGAGCAAGAGAAAGGCATGGGGAGCCATGGCCGTCTCACAGTCCTCTGTGTTGCTCATGGACCTCGTAACCTGTGCTTTTGTTTGTAATTCTCCCACAACTGCTATCTGGCTCCCTAACCACCATCTACTCCATTCCTACTTATTATATATTCTTGGCATGGCCCCATCAGGGAACCTACTGAGGGAGCGGTGTCCATGCTTCAATTCAAGAGGCAAGTGTACCCATTTTGAACAATGGACAGAGGCTCATGACCTGGCCACCTCCTAAGAAATACACACCACCCACCCGACATCAGAATTCTACTATGAGAGATGACTTTACCTTACAGAGTCTCCCTATCAGTCATTCTCATGCCAGGATAGGTCAAGTATTTTGCTAACAGGAGGAGGCATTTTCTAACAAGGTATCTAAAACTTACCCTCATCAGAAATATAATTGAACAATTCATCTAGTACCCGGGCTTATATTCTCCAAATTTAAGACTTCCCAGACCTGGCCCTGGGATGTACAAAATGCCAAAGGACCTATTTGAGAAAAACAGTCAACTCTATGTAAACACACCAGGAAGAACGGAATCTAGACACTGTGGTTATGTCACTGTGGCATTTTGGCTGGCTGACCTGGCTCATGCAAACCTTTTAACAAGATGTACAGAGACCGTTAGTGGGCACGCCCATGACAGGAAATGGTTCAGGTGTCAAGGACCTAAGTCTAGTCAATCCAAGGCAACACTGCTTCCAGAATATCTCCCAATACTATCATGTTATGAGTCATCTCTGAATACCTCCTCCCTCAATCATGAGAGCACCCTGGTAGCTGTGGTACGTTTTGACTCCTGCTCCTTCTATTCCTATTCTCATTACCTCTAATCCATCTACTCCCTCTGACTTCGGACTCCATTGACAGCTCTGCTCTAGGTAATGCATAATGCATTCAGGATTCGTGCCCACCTAGCCATTGTTGTCAGATAGATTCTTGAAGCATACTGATGCTTAGAAAAACTCCTCCGTCAGTACACTACCTCTCTGCAATTGTCCCACCCACCTCAGCCCTGAGTCTATCGATATGCACTGTTACAGCAATTACGGCACCCATTCTGAGTTCCATCGTTTATCAACAAATCTCGTCCAGGAAAACCCTACCCTCTCCCTAGAATGTATAACGGAGAGCTGGTCTTCTGCTATCAGACCCTGGCCCACCTAGGAATGTAAAATAGAAATTCACTGGACATTGGTAACTTTCAACAGGTCAACACCGGGAAATCTTAGTGCAATTCTAGGAGAGCGGTCAAATAATTTACACACTTTACTGGTTTCTGTTCCTTTATAGGATCTCAGCTCATCCCCAGAAGAGACTTTCAAAGTAGCATTAAAAGCCTTCTCCAGGGCACCTGGGTGGTTCAGTGGGTTAAAGCCTCTGCCTTCAGCTCGGGTCATGATCCCGGGGTCCTGGGATCGAGCCCCACATCGGGCTCTCTGCTCAGCAGGGAGCCTGCTTACCCCTCTCTCTCTGTCTGCCTCTCTGCCTGCTTGTGATCTCTCCCTGTCAAATAAATAAATAAATAATCTTAAAAAAAGAAAAAAGCCTTCTCCACTTGGGAATTACTCTAGAACTATGTCCCTTCCTTTGACTTTTCTACAACTCATCCTTAGCCTTCCTTCTGTCTTGGGCTTATAGGATCTTGTAACTTAGTTTGCTTTCTTGCTCACTGTCTTTTTTTGTTATTCGCTCTCTCTTTCTCTTTTTTTCTTTTGTATTCATTTGGCTGAGTGACCAAGTTTTCTACTCTTTACCTTGTTTGTGTTCTGACATTTAGACACTTAGCTCTCCATCTCTCAAGCCCCACACCCAGCAGGATCCCCCAGCTCACCGTGAGAGGGAAGACAAGGAGGGCCTCAGTCTTGCCATTATCAAGGAACAAGAGATATACCAAGGAAAATGCCACTCTGTTTCTTCTCAGTAACTATCTGCTTTTGTCTACTAAATCTTCTCCTTTCTCAGAAACAGTCCACCAACTCAGAGTTAGCTCATGTTAGCCTGATTCAGGGCTTTATTAAGTGAGAAGTGCCCACCATCCACCCCTCTACCCGACTACAGGACCAAGTTGAAAAGGAGATTAGTCATAACCCTTCTAGGTTCAAATCCTAACCTCTCTACTTATCGGTTCTATGAAACTTCATGCCTCTGCTACCATTTGAGTGAAATGTGAATAACAATATTTGTATTTACTACATGTGGTACATGTACCATTGAAGAGATTGAACTATTTAGAGTTCCATGCAAGCCATCCATATATCCCTGTAGCAAATGCTCAAAACATAGCTTTATTTCTATTTCTATTCACAGACTTTTGTAGCACAAAATTAAGACACAAATCAGCTTTTTAATGTTTGTTCTTGGCAAGTATTACACGGTTTCACAGAGTTCAAGAAAATATCAGAAAACAAAAAACCAATCGGGCTCACCTTCAATTAACCCATTAAACTCATATTGTTTTTTAACAAATTGAAAGATTCTCATACCTTAGGGTAATTTTTTCAAAGTTTGAATCCACTTGCATTTGCTTCAGGGAAGTTGAAGTCTTCCCCATACCTCACCTAGCCCTACCCTTTTCTTTGGAGAGTTATATTTTTTAAATGCCTCAGAGAAGCATTTAGGTGAGTAATTTGGAGCTAAAAGTGTCTGTTTCATTTTACTTGTTTTCTTCTAGTTAAAGTGGCCAATATCACTTGACTTGTCCCTAAAGTATTCAGTGTAAGATTTCTTTCCTTACTGAGAAAATAGCATATGCAGTAATTCTTCCTCTACTATATATACATTCTAAATGCTACCTTAGCAGAATTATGAAATAAAAATGAATGCTTTTTTAAAGCATTTATGGAGACTGGGGAATAAATGATAGAATTTTCTTATATTTCTTGTATATGCAGATAACAGATACATTTAATGCAAGAAGGAAATAGAATTTTAATAGAATTTTTAACTAAAGATCTTGAAACAAAACTAGACATACATTTTAATTGAATTTCTGGCTCAAATTACAGCAAACCATTATAAATCATTAGGAATCAGTTTTAAAACTGCTTTCACTTTTCCCCATATTACAAACACAGAGGTAAGCTTTTACAGCTTCAGATAAGTGTTAATAAATTACCCGAATTTCAAAATTAATGGCTGCCCGGCTGCTTTGGGGAGATATCATTGTGTTTCATGAATATTTTGATTTTGTGATTAGATCAAAATGCACTGAATTCCTAAACAGTCATAACCAAGGTCTGCTGATCATAAACTGTTCTTTTTTAATAAATTATATTCCTCACAAATCTGCTGATATGGAATAATTAGAAATTGGTTGCCTGCATTTACTGTAATATTTGCATGACTTTAGATCTCCACCTACTGATCTAGAGGCTGGCAGGAAATGTACATTTTGTACATTTCTAAATATACCTTGCCTGCAGAGATAATGGTTTATATTGTGATGGTAAGAAGGTTTTTATTTGCAAAAAACAAAGAGGTGTCACTTGCCAGTTCTGGAAGACATTGATTAGGCAGTTTATGTCATTCCTATTCAGAACTTATTATTTACAGCTTTCTTGTTTCCTTTCCTTTGTAGGAGATAAAGATCTGTATCTTGTAAACTGCTTAAAGGGTGTCTATTTTGTCTTTTAGAAAGTCTTGAAATACATTTTATAGAATGCAAGCATCCTGAAACTAAATGTAAACTGAGTAAAATTATCCCAATTTGTTGTAATATCTCCAAGTATAATCTTTAAATTAAGTGGTTTATAAATAGTTACTCTGAGGGAAAAAAAAATCTCCAGGAAAATCCATCCTTTACTATCTAAAGCACATGTATCTAAATTTGAAACCCTATAACCTACCCAACTTAATCTGATAATCAAGTACAGTCATTGTAGAAACCACTGACTGCAAACACACAAGGCTATTTTTATTCTACTAAATCTAATGATCTTTTACAAAGTTGAGTGACTCGAGGAGCTAAAAGTTTGTGTTTTAGAATATTCTAATACAGAGCCATCCCTCCGTGGGTCCTTGGGTTGGGACTGGGCTCAGATCTGTTGCCTTGGTTGTGGATCATGGCACCTGGCATTTCTTCAAAGAGCTTTCAGCCTTGGCCAGTCATAACTGCTTACTCTTGGGATTCATTGCAACTCCTCAATTAACCACAAACACAAGAGAAAGTAAAAAGAATAGCTAGATTCAAATGATTAACAGTCCATGGAAAGGTTTTTCAATGAACAACATTTAACCTTAACAAAAGTATCTACCAGTCCAAAATAGTAAATGCACAAATGTTCATTTGTTTGTAGGAAAGTAAAAGGGGGATAACTGTTGTATTTATTAATTGGGAAGTCTGACCTACTAGGGCTTGGCATGTTAGCAAATATATCTAAGAATCTACCCCAAAATCCTGATTAGAGCCCATGAAAGGAAAATTCAGGATATGAACAAAAGCAGAGCATGAACTCAAATTTAACTAGTTTACCTGGGAGGTAAACTAGCTGTTATGTGGATTAAATGAAATAAAGTATAGGAGATGCTTCAGTATTTGGAGTATTCAGATGGTCCATGACTTACAATGGCTCAACTTAAGGTGTTTTGACTTTATGATGGTGTGAAAACTATACATATTCAAAAGAAAAGGTGCTTTGAATTTTTATTTTTCCTAGCCTG
This sequence comes from Taxidea taxus jeffersonii, assembly GCA_003697995.1. Taxonomy (NCBI): domain Eukaryota; kingdom Metazoa; phylum Chordata; class Mammalia; order Carnivora; family Mustelidae; genus Taxidea; species Taxidea taxus. Next base: position 37,914 of record RCUC01158186.1, on the reverse strand, counting down.
GCGATATACAGGACAGCCCTCTCTCCTAACGCGGGGCAGTGGCAGTGAGCCACAGCTCCCAGCTATACGATCACAAAGGTAAACAACCAGAACCCTTAACAACCATTCCATGCCAATGAAATCATTATGTGTTTCACTTTCAGTATTCAACACTTTGTTCTAAACTAGGCTTTGTTAGATGATTTTGCCGGACCATAAACGAATATAAGTGTTCTAAGCAACTTTAAGGCAGGATAAGCTAAGCTCTGATGTTTGCTGGTTTATTAAATGCGTTTTTTACTTACCATATTTTCAGATGGGTTTATTGGGACTATAACCTCGCCATAAGTCAAGGAAGATCTGTAAAAATAATAAATATGATGTAATAACACAAAACAAACACCAACCGCAGAAATACTAAGGTTTTTATGGAGACAAACTTTCAGCACAGATTTTTTTGATCTCATCTGACCTCTTTTACACATTCATTCTGTTTCAGCCATCTGCAATTTCTACATAAATCTTTATTTATGCTTCTATTTGCACTGGAAAAATTCAGGTGAGAATCTTTTTTTTTTTTTTACCTCAAAAGAAAGGGTGCCTACATTAGTCATACATGTCAACATTTGCATACACAGAAGGCATCTCTATAGCCACAAGACACTCTGTGCTCCTTAATGTGATGTGGCATCTGCAGTGTAGAGCCACGGATTCCCAAAATCAAACCTGTCATCAGGAAGCTTAAATCTAGTTAAAATGTTTTCTTCCTTCTGAATACGTTTAAGTACCACAGATGTATATTCTTAGCATTTAGCTAGCTCTTTTCAAAATATACAGTTACTATTTTTTTTTAAGATTTTATTTATTTATTTGACAGAGATCACAAGTAGGCAGAGAGGCAGACAGTGAGAGAGGGAAGCAGGTTCCCTGCTGAGCAGAGAGTCCGATGCGGGACTCAATCCCAGGACCCTGAGATCATGACCTGAGCCGAAGGCAGCGGCTTAACCCACTGAGCCACCCAGGCGCCCATGGTTACTATTTTAAAATAAAGGAGGCATTTCTAGTAATAGAGAGTAAGTTACTCAAGACTGATTTATCTACTTAACAAATATTTATTGAACATCTGTTCTATGACTGCACTAGGCCATTGGGATACAAAGATGAATAAGGCCACCTTAAGGAAGCCAGTCTATTGGGCAAAGAGAAGACCATGTGTCCAGTAATAGTTCAGTGTGATCATTTCTATGATGGAAGCATACACAGCATACTGTGTGAACAAAGGAAGGTCTTTAAAACAGATGGAGTGGTCAGAGAAGACTCTCTGAGACACTTGGAGTTTGGGAAAACCAGGAGAGGTGTCATGGACTAAGGGGAGTAAATTGTGTCCTCTTGAAATTCATACTGAAGTCCAAATTCCCACTGTGAGAGTGTTTGGAATTGGGGCCTTTAGGAGATAATTAGGGTCAAATGAGTTCATGAGGGTGTGTCCTCAGAGTAGGATTAGTGCCCTTCTAAGAAAAGGAAAAGATCTCTCTCCACGCACACATGTCATGTGAGCGCACAGCAAGGTGATGGCCCCTTCCCAATCAAAAGAGGAAACCTCAGAATGAAACCTACCTTCCTGACATTTTGAACTTGAATTTCCCAGCCTCCAGAATTCATACGTTCTAGGGATGGAACAACCAAGGAGAAGCTCAGCAAGGAAACAGAAGACCTGAACAACAATGAACCAACTAAACCTAACAGATATTTATAGAATATGGCACCTCACAACATAGAATGTACATTCTTCTCACGTGCACATAGAACATTCTCTGAGATAGACAATATGCTAGGCCATAAAACAAACTGATCAGTTTAATGGGATAGAAATAACACAATAAACATTCTGAGGATTTTGAAGGGGTGGGGGATAGGAGGTTGGGGGAGCCAGGTGTTGGGTTTTATGGAGGCCACATATTGCATGGAGCACTGGGTGTGGTGCATAAACAATGAATTCTGTTATACTGAAAAGAAATTAAATTTAAAAAAGAGCAAAAAAAAAGAAATAACACAAGATATGTTCTCTGATCACAGTAGGATGAAATTAAAAATTAATAACAAATTTTCAAAGCACAGAAATATGTGAAAATTAAACAGCACGCTCCTAAATAACCATTGGATTAAAGAAATCAAAATGGAAATTAAAAATACTTTGAGATGAATGAAATGAAGACACAACATCTCCAAAACTAATGAGATGCAGTTAAAACAGTGCTTCTAAAGAAATTTATACCTGCAAAGGCCTATGTTAAAAAGGAAGAAAGATCCCAAGTCAGTAACTTAAACTTGCACCTTAAGACACTGGGGAAAAAGAAGAGGAAACAAAACCTGAAACAACCAGAAGAAAGGAAATAATGGAAAGTAGAGTGGAAATTAGTAGTGGTGTCCCAGGGTGATGTTAAGAAATATTCTAGGGCTATATCAAGACCCAGGAAAAAGTTGCATACAGAGTATTAATGTTTATCCTGGTTTGGAGGTCAGGGTTGGAAATAGAAGCATACTGGAAAATGTATGCCGTAATTGTTAACATAAATCCTCAAAAAGAGTTCCCTCGGGGCACCTGGGTGGCTCAGTGGGTTAAAGCCTCTGCCTTCGGCTCAGGTCATGGTCTCAGGGTCCTGGGATCAAGCCCTGCATCGGGCTCTCTGCTCAGCAGGGAGCATGCTTCCTCCTCTCTCTCTGCCTGCCTCTCCGCCTACTTGTGATCTCTGTCTATCAAATAAATAAATAAAATCTTATTTATTTATTTGTTTGTTAGAGAGAGAGAGAGAGAGAGCGAGCACAGGCAGATAGAGAGGCAGGCAGAGGCAGAGGGAGAAGCAGGCTCCCCGCCGAGCAAGGAGCCCGATGTGGGACTCGATCCCAGGACACTGGGATCATGACCTGAGCTGAAAGCAGCTGCTTAACCAACTGAGCCACCCAGGCGTCCCCCATAAAATCTTAAAAAATAAGAGTTCCTTCTTTTAATGCTTGTATTATGAACATATATACTTACATGTAATTATTATGAACATATAATTACATCTCTAAGAGAACATTATCCTTCTGGATCCTTCAAGGCCTTCTTCAGTGGACATGGCACTGAAATACCAGATTGTTTTTGGAAAGAGTAGATTACTGTAGATAATCTGAGCATGCTTAGCAGAACCACAAGGACTGCCTGGCTCTATCCTGATACAGTGGTGGACAAGATAGACCTTCTCTAAAATAGTTCTTAAGGCACATTTTTTACACTACGATGTTGAATGTTTCCAGCTCCACTTCTCCAAAGCTACTAGCTGACACTGATCTCACCTAATTATTTTGAAGCCTGAAATTATCATACTAATCCTTAATTTTATTTTTTTAAAGATTTTATTTATTTAGAGAAGGAGAGAAAGCATGTGTGAGCAGGGGGAGCGGGGAGAGGAGGAAGAGAGAGAGAGAGAATCTTGAGCACACTCCACGCTCAGTCCAGGCGCTCCATAAGCCCTAATTTTATAGCGGGATATGCAGTAGTAGTTAAGAGCATGCATTCTGAGTCCTGACCTTCTGGGTTCAAGTTCTGGTTCTTCATCTTCATCTTCACATGAACTTGGACTAGTTATTTAGCCTATCTGTGCCTCAATTTCCTTATATAAACTGGAGATAATAACCACATGAGAGGCACCTGGGTGGCTCAGTTGGTTAAATGACCAACTCTCTCTTTTTTTTTCTTTTTTTCAGATTTTATTTATTTATTTATTTGAGAGAGTAAGAGAGAGAGAGCACGAAGGAGAACATGAATACAAGTAAAAGGAGGCAGAGCAAAAAAGCAGATTCCCTGATGAACAGGGAGCCCTACATGTGGCCCTGATCCCAGGACCCTAAGATCATGACCTAAGCTGAAGGCAGAGGCTTAAGATGGCCGACCTTTTATTTCAGCCTAGATTATGATCTCAGGGTTGTGACATTGAGCTCCATGTCAGGCTCTGCGTTGGGCATGGAGACTGCTGAAGATTTTTTCTCTCCCTCTTCTTCTGCCCCTTCCACCCACCCTTATTGCTTGCTTTCTCTAAAAAAAAAAAAAAAAAAAAAAAAAAAATAGAAAACAAAAAAACACAAGGGGCTTTTTTAAATAATGAGTTCATTTATAGATACATTATTTAGTAGAATGCCTACCGTACAAGTGAATACGTGTTGGTATTAACCATTTTCTACAAAGGATTTATACATACAAATCTTATTTAATTCTTGTGACCAACTTGGGAGTTATTTTATTCTCACTCAACAAATTGGGAGCAGGTGGCCCAGAAGCCAAAGTTTGCCATGGATCCACATCTGTTAAAATGGATTTAAATGCAGATTTTTTTCTTTCTGGTCCAATGCTTTTCACACCACCATAATGCCAGAAGGCAGTAGAATATGTTGAGGAAAGTAAATGGACTACATAGCCAGCAGACTTCACCTAACCACACCTTATTCACCTTCTAGTCATGTGTCTTTGGCTGAGGTTCTTTACCTCTGAGCCATGTTTATAAGTTGAGTACACTAATTCCTATTTCACGAGGCTATTATAAAAATAACTGAGAAAAATACCTAGCATAGTGTCTGTTAGATATTATGTGATCAACAAATGTTAATTTTCTTTCACATGTGCTCTTAGCAATGAAAATATTCCTTCCTTACAGTAAGCTGTGCTCAAGAGAATCCCTCTGTGGCTGACAGATCAGGAGAGTCAGCTTTGAAATACTCTCTCAGTGCTTTGTAATGTTAAACATTTAATACAATTATTGTAACTAAGATGTGCTCATTATAAGTGAATGGGATGAATGTAAAAAAGGAGACTTCTAATAGTAAGTTTTCATAATTTTAATGTACCGAAATACCATTTGTAGAGGCAGGAAGAATTCAGATTTTATTTTGTTTTTTTAGCCCTAAAAAATTCAACAAAACAAAGAGCAAATAAATTTTAAAACAAAAATTAAAATGACAGGGGCCCTAGGGGAGATAACACATATCTAGATAACATTAGTTATGGGGAAATAGCCTATACACCCAGCCTTTCAAATAAAAATGGAATATCCAGACTTATGTGACCCTGTTAAATAGTCACTATACATTAGAAGACATATGAATGGAGGAGGAAATTACTTAATGTCTAAAACAAAATTTCTGCAGTTGCATACAATTTTTTTTGTCTTCTGAACACAGGAAGAAAGAAGATTTAAAAGTACTTGCCAAATTAAATAACTAACTCGAAGGAAAAAAAGAAAGATCCACTTAATGTTGTTTTCTAAGAGGAACCTGACAGAAGAGAAAGGTAGCCCATCAGCACTCCACACCCAACAAAGCTGAAGGTTATTATCATCTGCACTGAGCCAACAGGGGAAGTAAACAGCAGTTCAGAACAGAGGATATATGAAGACTAAAACATTGGCTTTCAACTAGGGAAAATATGCTTTTGCCAAGAAATCTGGGAAAATGGGATTTGATATAAGGTAGTCATCAACATGATGGGAAACTTCCAGGTGACTTATAGATTCAGTTTTCAGATCAGGACCTGGACCAGAATCACCAACATCAAAAAATAAAATAATTTGTTTTTCCTTCTGTGATTGCCAGCATTTGTGCCGAAAACAAGACAGCAATATCCAAGCCTTGGCTCTGTGGCCATACCTGAGTGACTCTGGAGAAATAGAACTCTGATGGCCATGATATGATATTAATGCATTTCGTCCAACTTCATTGATAAAGCTCTTCTCTCTTAAATTTTCAGAAGTTATTCACACCTTACAAAATGGACTGAGCACTCGCAACAGCTCCATTTCCTAGGCTTTTAACAGGAGCCAGGGACATTTGCAGAATTATAAGAGGTCAAGGGAATATTTTATTAAGATAAATGTAAACTTCATTCTAAAGTTCAGTTCACTGTCCTTTTTTGTGGAAATAATGCTGAATATAAGACCTACAGTCTTCAGTTTCAAGTATATGATACATTATTGTGGACAATGTGGCACAGCAAATTTCTAGAACTTCTTCGTCTTGCATAACTGGAGTTTTATGTCCATTGTTAGTAGCTTCCCATTTCCTCCTTCCCCACCATGGGCAATGACAATCCCAATCTTTGATTCCATGAATTTGACTATTTTTGATAACTCAAAGAAGTGGAATTATGCAATATTTGTCTTTCTGAGACTGGTTAATTTCACCTAGCCTCATACTCTCAAGTTTCCTCCACGCAGGCACATATTACACAATTTCCTTCCTGTTGAAGCCTGAATAGTATTCCATTGTATGTGTATACCACATTTCATCCATGTGGTATCCATTCATCTGTTGATGGACATGTAGATTGTTTCCATATCCTGGCTATTATGAATAGTGTTTCTGGATGGCTACTATAAAAAAAGAGGCAAATGTTAGTGAGGATATGGAGAAATCCAAACTCTTTTATACTATTGGTGGGAATGCAAAACAATGCACACTCTATTGAAAATAGTATGGCAGTTTCTCAAAAAATTAAATGATCCAGCAATTCCATTTGTATCCCCCCAAAAATTGAAATCAGGATAACAAAGTGGCATTAGCACTCCCATGTTCACTGAATCACTGCCTTTTGACATTTGATGTATTCAACTTTTGTATTGTTAGCCCTTTAACTTTTCACTTTCTCTTCAACTCAATTATAAATTCCTTGAAGATAGAAATCCTGTCCTATATTTAATAATAAATATTAATAAGTTGGTGATGATGTGACATAGTATCTTTGAGGACCTCCAAATTTTAATATCACCAAAATACACCACTGTCCTTCTAAAAATTGATTAAATTAGAACTGAAAAGCTAAAATGAATCTTTCAGCCTTAAGAAGTTACTGTGTATACAATATGTAAGTTAACGAGGGTTGTGTTCCAATAAAACATTATATCAAAGAAGGAGGAGGAGAAGGAAGAAGGGGAGGAGGAGGAGAAGTTGTTACTGTGCATAAACAGAGAATACCCTGGTTAGTTTGAGCCAACAGTGCTGGCTATGTTCATTCCAGAGTTTAGAGTGTATATTCAGTTTTAAACTCATAGCACCAGTGATTCAAATTCATCTTCTGAGGAAATTTAAATCATTGTACTTAGTCATATTCAAAAATATTAGTTGATTGTATAAAACACACATACACAGATCTAAATAACTCCCTTACCATTGGAAAGGGTCCTCTGAGCAGATAATAAAATAAGGGCACAAGCTATCATGCATGCACCTGTCAGCCAAGAAACTAGGGTGCTCGGAGTAAATTGATGAGAATCTTAAGTGTGAAGAAAAATGGCATCTTAAAGAGCCAAAGGATAGAAGTCCTCAGTGCACGTGTTAAAATTAAGAAGTACATTGCATATTCCACATAGGGACTTAGGTTTTGTCATCTTTTTTTTTTTTTTAAGATTTTATTTATTTATTTCACAGACAGAGATCACAGGTAGGCAGAGAGGCAGACAGAGAGGGAGGGGGAAGCAGGCTCCCTGCTGAGCAGAGAGCCCGATGCGGGGCTCGATGCGGATGTGGGGCTCAATGTGGATGCGGGGCTCGATGTGGATGCGGGGCTCCATCCCATGACCCTGGGACCCTGACCTGAGCTGAAGGCAGAGGCTTTAACCCACTGAGCCACCCAGGCGCCCCAGGTTTTCTCATCTTTATCCACCTACTCAACATCAAAATCATGACACTGCTCCCTCTTGACACTGAAAGATAGATCCTCAAATACCATAATATTGTTTTCATCGACTGAGATGACTGCAGGAAAGCCAACATACCTTATTGCAGAGGGAAAGATATAATAATTTGATTATGAAGCATGCAATAAGGCTCTGAATTATTAGGATAAAGAGTATATAGCACTATCATAAATCTTGGTTTTTGTCTATGATCCTGACTTCAAATCATAATTGTAGACATCATACAAAATGCTGTCAAATCATGTTTCTTTTTTTTAATGTTTTTTATTTATTTAATTTCTTTTCAGTATAACAGAATTCATTGTTTATGCACCACACCCAGTGCTCCATGCAATACATGCCCTCCATAAAACCTACCACCTGGCTCCCCCAACCTCCCACCATCAGCATTTGCAGAATGCGTCAAATCATGTTTCTAATACCATATTTTTGTTACCTATAACTTAGAATGATGCAGGTTAGCATAATCTTTCAAACTATCTAAGAATCTGGTATTTTGTTAAAAAAAAAAACACAAAATGCCTTTCCTCATTGCCAGAATGAAATTTCAAAGAGCCCAGGGTACAGCAAAAGGGTTAAGAGATAGGTAGAAATAACCAAAATATAAACCATAATATAGTTATATGTTAAATATAAATATGAAAAAATATAAGATATAAAGTAGCAAGTGCCAAAAAGGAGTGTTGAGGTGGAGGAAGGAAAGGTAGGAATGCCTGAATTCTACCTTTACCTGACAATTTCTTCCGTCTCTTGGGACTAAGGAAGCAATACATACAAGGGACAAAGATAAATGGGTGCATTATCACTTTAGAATTAGCTGAGCTAGTGCCTAATACTCCAGGACAGTGTTCTCTGCTAACGCTGGCTTGGAGAATGTATCTGATGCCCAAAGTCCCTGCAAGGCTACCATCTCACATTCTTAATTCCCCAACTACTCACTAGAAGTGATGAGAATTTAGGGTTTGTAAGAAAAGAGACACTTTCAAGAGACACTTTTAAGAGAGCCCTGGCCCAGCTTATCAATTACATCTCTCAAAGGCAATGGGAAGAAGAACAATGAGATCTTGGTACCACACTCTATCAATCTGCAATAGCAAATCCATCCACCAGTAAACACAGCCCAATAAATTTCCTTTAATCTAACCAGATTGTAACTGAAGAATAAGGGAGATAGGAGGAAACTCCCACCTCCCCCATCACCAAAATTGTCAAATGCTTTGGGAACTCAAAGAAAAAAGGGATGTTGAAATCAAAGAAAAAGTATGTTTCTGATTTTTTTTTTCCTTCAGTTATTTCTTCCCTGCCTACTTCCTCAGTTGTTGTTCCTCCACCTATTTCTTAAGCCTTCCTCCCAGGGCACACTGCATTGCTAGAGATGCAATCCAGGTATAAAAAGCCATTGCGTACTAATCAATCTCAAATCTAAAGCTCAGTTTAGACCTGCCTCCTGAGCTTCAGGTAGTGTCCATGTATTATGTATATTATCTAACCTCATTAATTTTCACCTGAGACAATGAAGCCATTCAATTTTATCTTCAATATTTCCATCTCACTTTTCTCCCACCAAGCCTCCTTCTCACACATTATTATTTTTTAGTCTCATTTCATAGCACCATATCCAACCAATTATGCAAACTAGAAATCTTGGAGTCACCAATGACTCTCTTTTCCTAATCTCCAACATTAGTTAATAGAATGCTATCCAATATTATCTACTAAGTATTTTTTTGTCTCCTCCTTTAATTCTCTTTCCCCCACAGATTGCATTAATATCTTCTATCTACTGTTGTTGGCTGTGGATTTCTTTCCCTCAGATCTGTTCTTAAAATAAATTCCTACTCGGTTCATCTAAAATGTAAATCTGGTCATTTCATTTGCTTGCTCAAATCCATTCATTGTTCCCATCATCTGTGAGACCAATTCTAAAGTTTTAAACATGGTATAGCAATCCTCCCCAAACCCTGCCTACCTCTTGGATATGATCTTTTGCTGCTCCCTTCCTCCATTCTTTGAGCTCAAGCAAGACTGATGATGGTTTCACCAAACATCTCTCTTTTTTTTTTTTTTCAGGTAGCTTGTGTTCCTACTAGCTCTGACATTTGGAAAAATCTCCCTTCTCTACTAAACTTCTGGATAATTCTTTGTCATACTATAGGATTCAACATACTTGTAACTTCCTCCAAGATTTACACATCCCCCAAATAAGACTCAGCTATATTCTCCTTGTCTCTGCTCCCATATTTGCTTATACTTTTTGGTGTATCAGTCATCTCCTCTGGATTGTGAGATCCTTCATGGCAGAATTGTGTATCATTTTGGTACATAATAGCCACCCATGAATATATCTATTCATACAAAGAAAAGAAAGAAGAAATGGAGGGAGGGAGGAAGGATTTGAATGGGGTTTAGTTTTGGAAATCATTTTGGTGACCAATAAATGTGTAGAAGAAAGGAATTAGAGGCAGAAGGAATCTCATGAGCAAATGCATGAAATGTAAAAAGGCAATGGGTAGAGAAAGATATATGGAAGAATACATATGAGAAGAAAACAATGGAATGGAAATTTGGGACAAATTTGAGGAACCAGAATACCAGTTTAAAGGGTCTGAACTTGACTAAACAGGTGAGCCACTAAAAAATTTTGAGCAGAGGCCTGCCCAGGTGGTTCAGTTGGCTAAGCGTCTGTCTTTGGCTCAGGTCATGATCCCAGGGTCCTGTGATTCAGCCCCACATTGAGCTCCCTGCTCAGTAGGAAGCCTGCTTCTTCCTCTCCTTCAGCCTGCCACTACCCCTGCTTGTGCTCTCTTTCTTTCTGTCAAATGAATAAAGAAAATCTTAAATAGAATTTTGAGCAGAGCTAACTGTACTAAGGTAGCTTTGTGAAAAGAATCTATGATTATATATCTGAAACTAATATAACATAGTATATCAACTATAATTCAATAATGAATTAATTAAAAATTTTCAGAAATAAATAATCTATGGTTATGGGTAGGATGGATTAGAAGAGTGACCAAGGGTCAGGAGGAACCAGAGAGGGGTCTATTGCAGTTTTCAGAATGGCATACAATGAGGAGTGAATTGGGAAAGTGGAAATTGGGAATGGAAAAAAGATAAATAAACTTCAGAGAAATTTCCAGGTAAAGATGCCAGGAGTTGGTAATGGATTAAAAGTGAAGAAGAAAAACAGAGGACCCCTATGACTTAGAGAATGGTCATCTCATTAACGAATAATGATATTCCCAGATGGTGCTGGTGTAAGAAGGTTGATGATGAATACAAATCAGAACATGCTGAGCTTGAAGGCTCTTTGGGAGATGCATTTAGAGATACCCAAGTCATTGGAAATTCAGGGTTGGACCTCAGGAGAGTGACCTTGTCTTCAGAAATAAATTGAGGAGTCATTTGCACGGATATAGGAGTTGAGAAAGAAATGTGGATGTCTTTATAGTCCATCATCCTGAGGTAATGAGTTCATATTTTTTCTAAGTCGTATTTTATCACACTAATACCTAAAATGTGCTAGTGCAAAGTCTTCCTGGGATAATACAAGAATTCAGCCCTTCTCTCTTTGCACACTTTATTCTGGAGATGCCTAGGAATGTCCCACATCAGGAATCATATCCTGTATCCATCATCCTATATTTTTCTGCTCTAATCTCTTGTTAATATCCACTTCCCACTAGCCAGTCACCTGAAGAACAGGGAGACCAGTAAAAATTTAGAGAAGCTCAAAAACAACATTTTGGAGTACAATATTAGAGATGGCATGGTCCTAACCAAATTCCATGATGTAGCTGTACCTAAGAATATCTGAAGTGGAAAAAAGAATAGGCTTGGTGGAAATTTTAAAAACATGAAATTATGAAGTCATGGTGATAGAAGCATTAGCAAGGTGGATATGGAAGTCACCAAGAACTTCCTGAGAAGAGCATGGAAAGAAAGGTTGTGGGCCAGCTGCTCAAAATAACATGGATTGTATATAAAATGTCTTTAACCTTTCAGCATTGGAACTGAATGAAGAACAGTATAAACAGACTTTGAAAGAGCTGCATGAAGACTTACCTGGAGGTTACCATGTGGAACAAAGATTATGTTTATTGATTTATTTGTTCTCTGTCCTACTCCCTCTCTCTCTCATAAAAACTACTGGGTGTGGTCCAAAATGAATTTTGGAACACTGAAAAAAAATAATAAAATAAATAAACAATATCCCTAAATTTTACACTTAAAAAAAACAATATAAATCTGCTTATTAAAGAAATTCAGTTGCTGTGATTTCATACACAGAATTTTAAGGTATATGGAACTATATTTTCTACACCTTTTATATATGAAAGAAATATTAGTCACAAGGAGATTAATAAATATTTGTTGAATTAACCTGTTCCAGTGATAACAGTATACTTGTAATTCATTATGAGGCAAAAACAATTTCTAAAAACTCCAATTCACAGGACACAAAATAGAAGTAAAAATGTTGCCAAGCCCTCAATCCTACCAATTATTCATAAGAGCTCCTACACTAAAACAATCTCTTCATATTTGATTAAAATAATAATTTGCAAAATGGTGATTTAAAAGCAACTTGAAGGGTTTGCAAGAATGGTGGTAGAAGCCCATTTTCCATAGGGCTACAGGCATTGTTAGAAGTTTGGTGGGCTGGGCTTATCAGATGTTGTGCATCTTTCTGAGTCTCAGTGTTGTTAATCAAGATAGATGGCAGACTAGTTAATGCTGCTGTTAGTGAGACTGTGGTGAAGATTAGAAGGTTATCAAACAGATATAAACAGGAGTTCCAGGATTCCTATCTAACATATGAAATTAACAACTAATAGGTATCTCTCTTTGATAGTTGATTTGATTGAGTGCATGTGGATAAAAGTCAACAAGTGAACAACTTGATCGTCTGCTGAATTAATAGAATGGAAGAACTTTAAGTGGTTCTGAAAGCTAATTTAATTCAGAAACCCCAGTGAGGTTCCAGCTCTTTAGTGAACCTAGTGAATAAAATGTTGGCAATTCATTCAGAATAAAAATGTGAGCATTAGCTTCTTCTGTTCTTGGAATAAAAACTTGGTGTTTAAAAATGTTTTTTTTTTTTCAAAGAGGGAGCATTACTTATGAGTATGTTCCTGAGATCCTCTGAAGAAATACTGGAAATTAAAATAAGGGAAACTGCCCTTTGAATTTGCCTTGACTTCACAATCATTTCTATTTCAATCCCTCTCTTGCATTTGTCTTCCCAGACATTTTCATTCATTTGTATTTCCTTCCTTAGCAATTAAAATTGTTCCTTTTCCAGGCCTATTTAAATTTGAATTGCTGCTATGATTTGGATATTTCAACCCCTGGTGGGTATATATTATATTCTATTGTGCTATGACTCAAAGCATGCTGAATAAGACAGACTGGGGTCTAGACTCACCTCAAATCACTTGATCATTGTGCTCCAACCACCCTGCCTCTCTGTTTCCCCAAAACCTCAATCTGCTGCCTTCCTTGGGGGAAACTATGTTCTTTTCTTTACTTCAATTCTCTCCTTACCTGCTCTTCCTCTAAACAGATCTTACTAATACTTCTTCCTCAAGGTCGCCTTGCCGAACCACACACTCCCCACCAGCTCCTGCCTCAAGAGTCACAGCCTTTTCTGTTCTTCTTCCTTAGATAGCAAGATAGCCCTTTCCATCATGGTACTTAGTTAAGCACTTAAGCAGGCAAATGGTGGTTTTGAGCCTTTCTCTTATACTGTATGATAAACTACATGAAAGTAGGGCCCATGTTAGCCTCATCACTGTGCACACCAAAATGTCTGGTCTAGAGAGAGAGAGCTCAGTAAGCACTGGGTTGACCAGATGACACTAGAGGACAGGGAAGAATCCCCAGGTCATTCTAGAACAAATCCAAATCTTGGATTTGGAGTCTACTAGGGACCACTTGGGAGCCCTTCCAGAAAACAGGGCAAACATCATGAGTCCACTTAATTTGAACATATCCCCCACACCAGGCTTCTTGTTGTGTTTCTAGAAAGCCTCCTAAAAGAGAACAGCCTGCTAGATTGAATAGCGTTTTTGGTAAATTCTAAGCTACCTTGTACCAGCTCTCTTCCTATAACATTTTTTTCTAAAAACCCTATAACTTGGCATTTTTGTGTGCTTTTCATCAAACCAAGCCTTCTCAGTAAAAGAATAACACAGGCCAAATTATAATTTCCAAAAATTTCAAGTAGATATTCAAATTCTTGCCTGCACAATGCATACGACATCATGTCGAATGGAAAAAGCAGTATTCACAACTGCTTATTGTCTGAGCCCTGCTGTGTCACTGCAGATAGCAATCTGTTAACAGTAAAAAGAAAAGACTGAGGAAAAATACACTGAAATGTCAACTGTGGTTATCTCTGAGTTGTGAATTGTTGTATTGTCTTCTTCTTTGTGTTTTTCCATATTTCCCAAGTTATTTTATGGTGATCATGTAATAGTTCTACAATCAAAGAAATAAGTTACTTAAACTTCTAAACAACACCTAGCACATAGTCTATACTATATGACAACTTCCCAAATCTCCCTTTCCCTTCACTGGTACATGGTCTCAAAGCACAGTGTCATACAGGGCATTACTTTCCCACCCTCCATACAGAAAGCACACGGGGTTCAGTGGCAGCCTGTCTGTGTTTTAATCCTAGGTCTATCACTTAAATTTATAATCTTAAGTTATATAAGCAACCTCAGTTAACTCATCTGTAAAAGGAAGAGAACAATAATTTCATCCACTCCCATTCAAATAAATATCCATGTGCTCTCCCAGAAGTAGCCAGAGGTCACTCCCTGTCATGGTATTCCCAGGAAGGAATCTTCTGTCCTGGAAGTCAGAAGGAGGATTTCTGGCCTTGGGCAGTAGTGGTAATTAGTACCTTATGGAGTAAGAGTAAGAGTTGCTCTAAACATGCAGACACTGAACTATCAGTAACTCCACATCATGAAGAGAAACCTAGAAATCCAACACACAAACTTTTAAGAAAATTATCAACACTTGAATGGAGAATTAGCCATGGGGTGGGGGTGGGGGGAGAAGCACTTCTTAGTAACAAAGCAAAAAACAAAAAACCCAAAATCACAAAATTTTTGTTGTAAAGATGGGAAAGGGAGAATTGACATATTTCTGGTTAAAATATGGTGGGTGGGTGGGTGAATATATGGAAGTTAATTTCAGAAATACCATTATTGCTCATTTTAAAATGTAGAAAATAAGGTTGATAGTCAATTCCAAAATATGGTTGGTAGCATTCCCATTCCATTCAATTTTTTTAATGTCCCATAATTAGTCTTATTTCGCTAAAAAGTGTTTTCTTCCTTTTCTTTCTTTCTTTCTTTCTTTTTTTTTTTCCTTTGGCAACAGTTTTCATAGGTTGGTTCTTCAATCCTATTTTTTTCTCACCAACTCTTAAGTTCCTTGGTAGAACTTTCTCTAATTACAGATGCTTCCATAGTTTTCATATCTGGGTAAAGTGAGTTTGAGATTTTTAACTGAATAAATATGAATATATATAAATATATATATAAATAAATAATATATATATATATATATATGAATAATATAAATAATAACAATATCTTATATAATGCTTAATGTGCCAGCCACTCTTTTAAGTGTTTTGCAAACTTTTATAGAAGTCCTATCAGATAAGTACATAAACATTTCACTGATGAAGAACTGAGACACAGAGGTTAAACAATTGGCCCAAGGTCACACAGCTAATACATGCTGAACCAGGGATTGGAACCCAGTGATTCTATCATCAATCAACTATCCTGTTTCTCAAATGAAGTGAGGACTTGGACAAGAATGTTTTTCAAAACCTTAGAATTTTAGAGCAAAAACAAAACTAAGAAAAATGTGGTCCAAAACCCAATCACACAAGGAGCTAATACAGAAGCCAGGTGAAAACCTAGGGGCAAGTCTGCATGACTTTCAGTATAAAATATGATCTCTTACTGTAAACAATACATATATAAGTCAAATTTATGAAGTTACATATATTCCAGATGTTCTAAATGATTCATTATTTAAAAGACTCCTATCAAAAATTCTTTTGTAATTAAAGAATCTTTTAGCAAAGCAAATGCCCATCATTTATTTTTTTAAGATTTTTGTAACACTCAGGGCACCTGGGTGGCCCAGTGGGTTAAAGCCTCTTGCCTTCAGCTCAGGTCATGATTCCAGGGTCCTGGGATCGAGCCCCACATCCGGCTCTTTGCTCCGTGGAGAACCTGCTTCCTCCTCTCTCTCTGCCTGCCTGTCTGCCTACTAGTGATCTCTGTCTGTCAAATAAATAAATAAAATCTTTAAAAAAAAAAGATTTTTGTAACACTCAAATTAGTTAAAGCAAGATAAACCTGAATTAAATTATTTATAATGTAATATTTTACTATAAAAATCAATAAAGTACAATTATTATGGATCATTAATTAGGTGTATTTTTTCATATTAAAAATAGTTATTTTAAAATATTTGACTTATAGATAGTTTTATAGCTTAAGTCCAAACTCCACTGATGGTAACCCCCCAAAATTCAGCTGACATCCCTACCTAAAAATAAGTAACGGAAACCTTCGATATTGATAATACTAAATTAGGACAACCCAAGACAAGAGAGTGTATTAACACTCCCAAAGTAGATCTAACTCTCTGAGTCAAATCAATCAGAAATCATTCTCCCTGATTATTTTTCCCCTGTGATTTTTTTTACATTTGCTATAACTGAACAGATATCATGAAATGAAGAATGTATATATCCAAATTAATAGACAAGATATGTGTTGCCTTTTTCAGTGAATACTTCAGGACACTATAATATCTGTATTAATTAAAAAGCCTGTATTTCAATATGATTCCTTCCTATAAATGTCATTATATAGAAATGCATGAAGCATAGTAATCAACAAATGTTATTCATAACAATAATAGTGGTGTGGTTATTACTATCATCACCATTATAAGAATAATGATGAGTAGTACTGGAACCATAAAAGGATATCCAAGATGCAGACTTCTTCCCTCTTAGGGAACTTGTAATAATCTCTTTCCTTCCACTCAAGACAAGTCATTTCTCCCCAAATCTATTACACCTTGTGAAGAAAGGAGATTCCCACCCTTCCTTAGGAAGATATAGTGAAAAATGGTCATTTTTCATAGAATAGTGTAAAAGCAGTAGTATCCACCTCATAGAGTTAATATGAGAAAAAAGTTGAATCATGTACATGGAACACACTCAGAAACATACCAAGTGCATAGTAAGCACTCAGCAAATGTTTACTATTTTTATAACTATTGTTTTTAGTAGATATAAAGAGAAGAGCTCCCAAATCCCTGAATAAAACTCTGTTTTAAAGATAATGTTTTCAGAGTCAAATTACCAATGGAAAAGAGATCTAATAATGCACATACCAGATAATAGCCCACTTTCATATCATATGACTACCTCTTCTATCTCTTACTCATATACATATAAAGAAAATCTAGCTTCTGATATCTCTATTCTTCACCATAATTTCCTGCATACAAAGCTACAATCATGGGTAAACATTTTTTTTTAAGAGAAAACACACACACACACACACACACAAGCATGAGCAGAGGAGGTGAGGCAGACAGAATCCCAAGCAGGGTCCATGCCCAGCCCAGCACAGAGCTCTCCTCTGGGCTCTATCTCACAACCCTGAGATCATGATCTCACATGAAATCAAGAGTCTGACGCTTAACTGACTGAGCCACCCCAGTGCCCCATGGGTAATCTTTTTTAATGTATCGCTTCTCTAAAGATAAAGGTCAAACTTGTTTATAAGTATGTGATTTTTCCACTCTAGACTTCTCATCTAACTTGACATTTATTCATTTGATTCTTGCAAATCATTAATAGTATACTAATACTGAGCCTTTAATCAAATGGCTGCTATGTGTCATGCTCTGTCCTGGGCATTTGGAAACAGGGGCTCTCTAATCTTTCCCCCTGAACTGTGAAGTACCATTATTGTCATTTTACATAGGAGAACCAAGAGGTACGGAGAAGTTAAATAACTTTCTCAGTGTCACATAATAAAGAAAAAACAATGGGATCTCTAAGATCACAGCCCACACGGCTTCCCCTCTCACACTCTCTCCCACTGACAGAGAACAGGGACTATGGCTGGCTCCTAATGGGTTCTCAGAATGTTGCTGAGGCATGGGCAGTGGGAAGATAAACCTGATGGGCAGCAAAGAGCTTCCTTAACTCCTGTGTTTTCTCGATGTTTGCTTTCAATACGAAATGGACAGAAATGAGTTGCACTTATAATTCCCATTTGAGGAAGCACTGAAACTTGGATCTCCTTATAGTAGTTCTTAATGAAGGGGAGGGAGCAAAAGTTAACTCGTATGATGCTATGACTGATGGAGAAGATCTCGAAAAGCATAACCTGAGAGAGTAAGAATGAAGTAAAAGGCAAGATAATATCTCTACCCCTTACAACCAGCTTTGTTTTGTTCTAGCTGTTACATCTGCTCAAATCTTTTAGTGACTATCTCTTTATAATAATATACATATTGGGGGCTTACACCAGTCCCACATGGGACTAAATATTTTACATTTTTTTATCATGGATCTTTCCCAATATCTTAGCAAAGGAGATATTACTATTCCAGTTTCACCAATAAAGAAACACCACCTAAAAGAAACTTGCCTAACATTGCATCTCTACTAAAAGGAAGAGCCTGGATTCAATTCTAATCATCTGACCATGAGGTTGTATTGAGTATAAATATTGCACATTCTTTTTATTACTATTTGCCATTTAAATCAAAATAATGTGAGCTTTGAACGAGATACCCTACCCTTCGGCTGAAGGGCTACTGAAGACCATCTAAAACATTTCCTGTGAAAAGAAACATCTGCCACATGTTTCAGACAGGCTAGCAAACCAGCTGGAAGTCACTGCTTGGCATTCTAGTTTTGAAAGGCCAAATTCAACTAAATAAAACCTTCACTTTGTATATGTGTGTGGAAGTGATTAGTCATTTAATACTGGAAGCTCTACCTGGAACACATTTCTTAATACATTTTTTTCACATGCATGATGTCTTTCCACAATTTATTGCCACATTTTATTAAACTCTTGTTACCTAGCGTGTAATTGGAATCATCACTGATACATGAAACACGAGTATACAAATCTGAAACAGAGTGGAGGCAGGTCAAAGAAGTAACAGCAGAGTTAAATTTTAAAATGGGGGAAAAGACATAGACTGTAGTGTTAGGAGCCCATACACTCTTCATCAGCTCAGAACAAATGCTCCCAGGAAAATCATCTTATACCCTACACTCACCCAAACGTGATTTTCTGTGAATAAGAAATGGGGTAAAACATTAAAAACAGACCAAAAGCTACAGGAAGAAGAAAATGGGCAAATTACAACAGAAGCTTTTACATGTTTTGACTCTTCAAAAATTGAAATTTTACCAGAGTCATAGAAATTTAACTTCACCTTCTATTTCATGAGGATATTCTGGTTCCTATCAATGTCCTGGAACTAGATTTCATAGACTCCAGCTTGTACATTTGCTCTGAAATGTGATCGTGTCCATCTCAGTCGACCTTCCTTTCTAAGATCCTGGCAGAATGTTTGGCACCACGTAAGATAAAAGATGTTTTATGAATGAAACAATAGAAAAATAGTAAAGCTGGAAGTGGATTTTTAAACTCTGCCACATTTGTTGGAATTGGAGGTTTGTTGGAATCCAGTGGAATCTTTTATAAGCAAAATTAGGTCTGAGGCTCTCTTTGAGAAAAAACTGTCACTATTTTAGTTTCACTTTTTTCGGATATTTTTCTGAATTCAGTGTCTTTCATCTCCAGGTTACAGCTTTATTTTCACCCCGGAGCATTATATTTATTTTCAGGTACGTTTAAGGGCCACACTAGGAATTACACAGTAAAGATATTGTCACCAGTAGACAGAAAAACTGCATTTACTTTACTAAAAGACAGGCAAAAAACAACAAAAATAAGAAAGAGAGAACAGAAAGAAATTTCTTACAATTCCTGTCATAATCAGGCACAACTATTCCTATTTACTGATTACCAATGTTTGTTATCATTGATGCTATAATTTTTGATAAACATCCATTGCTTAAGCGTGGCCATAATACACATTATCACCCATTGCCATCTAGCTATATGTGAAGACTTATTATCAAAGTTTTTTTGTCTGATCAAGGTTTTATAGTGTTCTTTAAAATAATTCTCTGATTCTAAAAAGATTACATTCACGGGCGAACATACTTAAAATGTGGAAATTGTAAATAAAAGTATTTAAAATACCTTTAATTTCATATCCACAAATAACCAGCATCATCCTTTTATTGTATACTATAAAAAAATAGAATAATGCCATGTATAAAGTAAAAGTGAAGTCCTTTTATTCTACACTTCCAAAACGGGTCCACATGATCAAGGACAAGGGCCAGTCAACAAATACCTATCTGGGCACCAGGAAATGTTCTAAGTTCTTGGGACAACGTAGAGCATGAGGAATAGAACCACACTCTCCTAAAGAACATTAAAAAAAAAAAAGCAAATAAGTAAAGTAAAAAGATACATGTGATGAAGAAGATAAAATAGGGTAAAGAGGTAGAAAATGCCTCTGGGTTCTGCTGTTAGTATGATTTGAAAGCCTCTGGGGAGACATGGCACTTGAGTTGGGACCTGGATCCCAAATAAGAACATTTCAAGCAAAAGGCACATGCATATTTGAAGGACAGAAAGAAGACCAGGGTCTACGGCCATACCACCCTGAACACGCCCGATCTCATCTGATCTCGGAAGCTAAGCAGGGTTGGGCCTGGTTAGTACTTGGATGGGAGAAAGAAGACCAGGGTTTCTGAAATTTGCTGAATTAGAGATAACGGAGAAAAAGTTGAAAAATTAGAGAAAGGTCAGATCAAGGAGAGCCTTATGGGACTTACATTCCGTATGCAACTGGAGGTCTTCCCAGGGTTTAAATCAGGAGAGTGATGTAGTGTGATTTATAGTTTTAAAGTTCATCTCGGCCACATATGGATGATGGGCTCTGAGAGGACAAGAGAAAAAGCAGAGGCAGGAGCCATCACAGTTTTCCAGGGACGTGATGATGGTGGCACAGAGTAAGGCTATGACAGCGGTGATGACGAGCGATTAGAAGCAGGTGCATTAGTAAAAGGGTGGAAATTGCTACAGGGTCAGACGTGGTGAGGAGAGGAAAGAGAAGAATCAATTCCTGGGTAACTCCTATTGACAGGTGGCAAAGATCACTCTAGATATGTCTCTCACATATACTCTATTACAATCTTTGAATTTTCTAATACCTTAAATATTGGTAATAATATGAGCCATTTACTATATATCAGATGCTCGAGGCAATTTATCACAATTAATCGATTAAATTAGTTAATATTCATTTCCCATATCTTGAGATACATGCTATTATTAGCCCCATTTTTTAAATAAGGGCACAAAATTAGAGATTAAGTAGTTTATTCAAATTCACACAACTCATAACTGGTTAAAGTAAAAAGAAATCAAACCCAAGCCAATCTGACACTAAAGCTGCGCCCTTAATTACCCATGCTTTATCTGACAATGTGCCAACTTTTATTTAACCCATCCCCTTGTCAGCTATTTAGTTTGTTTTCAGATTATCCCTGCTAAAAATAATGCTACTATGAACATTACTGTAAATATATTTTATACTTTTGTCATTATTTCTTTAAGGTAAATTCCTGGAAGCTCAATGAGTATAATAAAATTTTGGAAACCTTTTTTTTTTAAGATTTTTATTTATTTATTTGACAGGCAGAGATCACAAGTAGGCAGAGAAGCAGACAGAGAGAGAGAGGAGGAAGAAGGCTCCCTGCTGAGCGGAGAGCCGGATGCCGGGCTCGATCCCAGAACCCTGGGATTATGACCTCAGCTGAAGGCAGAGGCTTTAACCCACTGAGCCACCCAGGCGCCCCAAATTTTTAGAAATCTTTAAGGCTTTTGATACAAATGCCAATTTTCCAATTTTACCAAGTTAGAGTTTCACCAGGAGTGAATGCAAACAATTTATATATCATCATTGTTTCCAAGATTTCTTTTTTAATCTGTCACACCTGGACTGCTATCATACACTTAGAAAGGGGCAGAGGTAAGTTGTAAATTGAAGGAAGCAGACACCAGGGATCTTGGGTTCATTTCTGGGTTTTCAGTTCTGTTCTATTGATCTCTCTGTCTGTTTTTGTGCCAGTACCACACTGTCTTCATCACTACAGCTTTGTAATATAGCTTGAATTATATATCAGGAATTGTGATGCCTCCAGCTTTGCTTTTCTTTTTCAAGGTTATGGCTACTCCGGGTCTTTTGTGGTTCCATACAAATTTTAGGATGGTTTGTCCCATCTCTGTGAAAAGTTTTGTGGTATTTTGAAAGGGATTGCACTAAATGTATAGATTGTTCTGGGTGGTATAAGCATTTTAACAATATCTGTTCTTCCAATCCATGAGCATGCAATGTTTTTCCATTTCTTTGTATCATCTCCGATATCTTTCATCAGTGTTTTATAGTTTTCAGAGTATAGATCTTTTACCTCTTTGGTTAGGTTTATTCCTAAGTATCTTACGTTTTTTGGTGCAATTATAAATGGAATTGATTCCTTGATTTCTCTTTCTGCAGCTTCAGTACTGGTGTTTAGAATTGGGTTTTGTTTACATTGGGTTTTGTATCCTGCAAATTTCTTGAATTCATTTATCAGTTCTATCAATTTTTTCATGGAGTCTTTCTGGTTTTTTGTAGAGAGTATTATGTCATCTACAAATAGTGAAAGTTTTACCTCCTTTTTGCCAATTTGGATGCCTTTTATTTCTTTTTGTTGTTTGACTTCTGTGGCTAGGACATCCAGTACTATATTAAGTAACAGTGGTAGACACCCCTGTCTTGTTCCTGATATAGAGGAAAAGTTCTCAATTTTTCCCCATTGAGAATTTTAGATTTTTCATATATATATCCTTGATTATGTTGAGGTATGTTCCCTCCAACCCTACTTTATTGAGGGTCTTTTTCATGAAGGGATGATGTATTTTGTCAAATGCGGTCAAATGAAAGCATGTGACAAACTACATCTATTGAAAAGATCATATGGTTCTTATCCTTTCTTTTATTAATGTGATATATCACATTGATTTGTAAATATTGAACCACACTTGCAGCCCAGTAATAAATCCCACCTGATTGTGGTAAATGATTATTTAAGGCACTGTTGGATTCAGTTTGCTAGTATTTTATTGAGAATTTTGCATCCGGGTTCATCAGGGATATTGGCCTGTAGTTCTCTTTTTTAGTGGAATCCGTCTGGTTTTGATATCACGGTAATACTAGCCTCATACAATGAATTTGGAACTTTTCTTTCCATTTCTGTTTTTTTGAATAGTTTGAGAAAAATGGTTAGTAACTCTTTCTTAAATGTTTGGTGGAAATCATCTGTGAAGCCATCTGGTCCTGGACTTTGGTTTTTTGGGAGATTTTTTATTATTGATTCCATTTCTTTGCTGGTTGTCAGTCTCATCAAGTTTTCTATTTCTTCATGTTTTAGCTTTGGCAGGTTATATGTTTCTTAGAACTTATCCATCTTTCCCAGGTTGTCCAATTTGTTGGCATATAGTTTTTCATAATATTCTCTTATAATTGTTTATATTTCTGTGGTGTTGGTTGTTACTTAGCCTCATTCATGATTTTATTTTTTTGGGTCCTTCCACTTTTTGATAAATCTGGCTAAGGGATCATCAATTTTATTAATTTTTTTTAAAGAACAAACTCCTGGTTTCATTGATCTGTTCTTTTTTTTTTTTTAGTTTCACTATCATTTATTTCTGCTTTAATCATTATTATTTCATTTCTGTTCCTGGCTTTAGGTTTCATTTTTTGTTCTTTTTCTAGCTCCTTTAGGCATAAGGATCAGTTATTTATTTGAGATTTTTCTTGCTCCTTGACATAGGCCTGTATTGCCATATACTTCCATCTTAGGATCATTTTTGTTACATCTTAAGTGTTTTGGACTGTTGTTTTTGTTTTCATTTGCTTCCTTGTAATTTTTTATTTCCTCTTTGATTTCCTGATTGACCTCATTCACTGTTTAGTAGCATGGGGTTTAACCTCCATATATTTGTCATCCAAATTTTTTCTTGTGGTTGACTTCAAGTTTCATAGGATTGTGGTCTGAAAATATGCATGGTATGATCTCAGTCTTTTCTTACTTGTTGAGGGCTGATTTGTGATCCTGTACGTGATCTATTCTGGAGAATGTTCCATGTGCATTTGAAAAGAATGTGTATTCAGTTGCTTTAGGATGGAATATTTGAATATCTCTGTTAAATCTCTCTAATCCAGTGTGTCATTCGAAGCCATTGTTTCCTTGCTGATTTTCTCTTAATCTGTCCATTGATATAAGTGGGGTGTTAAAGTATCCTGCCATTACTGTTTTGTTATCAATGAGTTCCTTTATGTTTGTTATTAATTGTTTTATGTGTCTGGGTGCTCCCATGTTAGGTGCATAAATATTTACAATTGTTAGGTCCTCTTGGTGGATTGTGGTGTTCATCTCTTGGTACAGTCTTAGTTTGACGTCTAGTTTGTCCACTATGAGCATAGCTACTCCAGCTTTCTTTTGATGTACATTTGCATGATGTTTCTCCATCCCCTCACTTTCAATCTGCAGGTGTCTGTAGGTCTAAAATGAGTCTCTTGTAGGCAGCATATAGATGGGTCTTGTTTTTTTATCCATTCTGACACCATCTGTCTTTTGATTAAAGTGTTTAGTCCCTTTACCTTCAGAATAATTATTGGTAGATATGTATTTAGTACCACTTTATTACTTGTTTTGTCATTGTTTCCGGAGATTTTCTCTGTTCCTTTCTTGCTTTTGTCACGTTCAGTCTTTCCTTTCCACTCAGAGTCCCCTCTACTATTTCTTGCAGGGCTGGTTTAGTGGTCACAAACTCTAGTTTTTATTTGTCTGGGAAACTCTTTATCTCTCCTTCTATTCTGAATGATAACCTTGCTGGATAGATACTAATGGCTGCAGATTTTTCTCATTCAGCCCACTGAATATATCACACCACTTTCTTCTGGCTTGCCAAGTTCCTGTTGAAAGATCTGTAGCTAGTTTTATGGGTTCTCCTTGGTAAGTTAGGGACTTCTTTTGTTTTGCTGCTTTTAAGATTTTTTTCTCTATCACTATACTTTCCAAATTTAACTGCAACATGTCTTGGTATTGGTCTGCTTTTGTTAATTTGATTGGTGTTCTCTATGCCTGCTGAATGTGAATGTCTGTTTCCTTCCCCAGCATAGAGAAGTTTTCAGCTATTATTTCCTCAAATAAATTTTCTGCCCCTTTTTTCTCTCTTCTTCTGGGACTCCTATGATACAATTATTATTACATTTGATGGGGTCACTGACTTCCTGTCTATTCTTGTTATCCATAATTCTTTCTCTCTTTTGTTCAGCTCCATTATTGTCCATTATTCTCTCTTCTGGTATATGTGCTGCCAAAGTGAGCACCATTATTCTATCTTCTATACCATTTATTTGTTTCTCTGCTTCTTCCATCTTCGTTGTTCATTGCATCCAATCTTTTTCAAATCTCAGTTATTGCATTTTTCATTTCTGATTGTTTTTTTAACTATTTTATCTCTGCAGTAAGGGCCTCCCCGAAGTCTCCCATTCTTCTCTTAAGCCCAGTGAGTATCCATATGATTGTTGCTTTAAATTCTCCACCAGGGGGCACCTGGGTGGCTCAGTGGGTTAAAGCCTCTGCCTTCTGCTCAGGTCATGATCCCAGGGTTCTGGGATCGCCCCGCATCGGGCTCTCTGCTCAGTGGGGAGCCTGCTTCTGCCTGTCTCTCTGCCTACTTGTGATCTCTGTCTGTCAAATAAATAAATAAAATATTTAAAAAAATAAAATAAATAAATTCTCCATCAAGCATGTTACTTATAACTGTTTCTCTTAGATCTCTGACTGTGACCTTATCATGTTCTTTCATCTGGGATGAATTCCTCAGTCATGGCATCTTTTCTAAGTCTCTGTTGTCTTTTCTGTGTTAGAAGAGTCTGCTATATTTTCTGCTCCTGAGAGTAATGGCTTTATGAAGAAGAGGTCATATAGTGTCCAGGGCCTGACACTTCTGGAAGTATCTCTAGTGTTTGCTGCTTGCACCCTGCTGTTGTGTTTTGGCTGTTCTATCCTTCAGGCCAGTCATCTGCAACATTTCTCCTTACCTGCATGTTTGGACCTTGGCCAGAATGTGGCAAGTTTTAACTGGGTGTGCTCTGGTCTGCTTATTAAATGAGACCTGATGTTACTTCCACTAGAACTGAAGACCTGGAGAACTCTCTTGTTGGAAGATGAGGTGTGGGCCAGAGTTTCTGCTGTTCTTGTGAGGAAGGGGCCTGCTACCCTGGGACTGAGGCACACTTGACTGAGAAGGGCAGTACTGACTGAGAAGGACCATTCTGGCAGAGTGCAGGGGCGTGAGACTTGGTGTAAGCAGATTAGGCAGCCAGTGAGTGCTGGTGCTATGCTATTTACTGCAGGGGGTTCTGCATTTATGCTGAGGGGTGGGGGTGGGAAGTGGTTCCAGGCAACTCTTTTGTCCCTGGAGAGGAGTCTCTGTGCCCACCTTGCCTCCTAGGGAAGCACTCCCAGGACAGCTAATAATTTCCCCACTGCATGCCTCCAGCGACCCTCAGATCCTGCCATCTGCCCCAGCAACTGCTTGCCTGCCTGCTTTCTCTCTAGGAGCAGGGCAGAGCCCTCAGGGCTCTATCCCAGATAGGCCCTTGAGCTTTAAAACTCTACTCTTTAACCCCCTACTGGTTGCAAAGGCACAGGAAAATCAGTCCCTCTTGTTTACCCAGCCAATGGCCTTGGGAAATGTTCTCCTTGTGCATTCCCCTGTGTGCTCCTCTCACCTTTCTCCTTGACCACAGCTCTTTCCCCTCTGCAGCACCTGTAATCTGTTTCACTCCTACCTTCCTCCATGTGGCTTCTTCCCTCTGTTTAGTTATGGAATTTCTTCTGTCAGTTTTCAGGTTGACTTCTGGGTATTTGGAATTATTTGATAGTTACCCAGATGTGTTCAAGGGATAAGATGAGCCCCAGGTCCTCCTACTATGCTGCTATCTTAACACCTTCCCCCTTCTTTTTTAAAGCTAAATAGTATCCCATTGTATGTATATTCCACATTTCTTTATCCATTCACCTATCTATAGACTTTTAAGTTATTATCTTGGCTATTGTAAATAATGGTGCATTGAGCATGGGAATAAAGATACCTCTTTGAGATCCTCATTTTGATTCTTTCTGATACATATGGAAAACTGGGATTGCTGGATCATATGGTAGTTCTATATTTTTTTAGATATTTTCATACTGTTTTCAATGATGGCTGCACCATCTTACATCCCCACCAACAGTGTATAAGACTTTCCATTTCCTCCACATATTCACCAACACTTGTTGTTATCTTTTGGTTTTGGTTTTTGGGTTTTGGTTTTGGTTTTGTCTTGTTTTGTTTATAATAGCCATCCTAACCAACATGAGATGATCTTCTGGTATGGTTTTGATTTGCATTTCCCTAATGATTAGTAACATTGAGCACCATTTCCCATACTTGTTGGCCATTTGTATATCTTCTTTGAACAAATGTCTATTCAAGTCCTTGCCTATTTTCCAATCAGATTACAAGCAATTTATTTTAATCTCACAGAACTAGTACTCGTGGAATCATAAAAGTATAGTTAATGATAGCATATCTATATGTATGTCATATGTTATATGCTATATGTGCATGTTATAACACATTATATGTAACACACATGTGTTATATGTAATATACGTCTGTTGCATATAATATGTTATATGTAATATACATGTATAGCATATAACATATGACATACATATAGATATGCTATCATTAACTAGACTTTTATGTGTTTGACCAAAGTTTTTCACAGATTCTCTTGTTAGTCTCTGGGGAAAAGTTTCTGAAGAAATAGTCACTGAGCAAAGTGATAATAATTGATTATTTAAGTTATACTAATAGATCTAAAACAAATAGATATTTTTATATATGATATGGATGAAAATCTAGATGACCCGTTCACTAACTTTACAGTGGACATGAAATTCAAAAGAACATGAAATACATTACTGCCATAATCAGCATCTAGAAAGAATCACCTAAATTAAAGATGGAAACAAACAAAAAAAAGAAATCAAAACAAATCAAAATCTTTACTTAAACTAGAAATGGTTCCTTCAAAGAAGCAGAACCACTATGAGTATAAAGAATAATGGATTTATTGTAGAATTAGACATTGCACAATTATGAGGACTCCTGAAGAAGTCTGTTTCTGAACTTAATAGGTCAGCAGAGCAGACAGTCATAAAGGAAAGCTATAAGTGAAAAGAGACAGAGTCAGGACAAACAGGACTCCATGATGACAAAAGGGAACTTGAATCTATTTCTTACCACTTGCAACTCAATGATCTGACCAAAAAAACTGATGTCTGGCGCCATGTAGCTGTGCGTTCACCTAGCCCAGAACTGTATGAAACAGGAGATTGATCAGTGGGGGCTGGAAGAGTAGTGGACTCTATAAGGACCATAAGCCCACAAAGTGAGCCCAAAGGTCAGCTCCAATGTGCATGAACTGTTTTAGGACCTGGAGGCCTCATGAACAGAGGATAGAGGCCTTAGCTACACTCTGACTTCCACATATCACTCATTTCCCACAACCAGGAATACAGTTAAGTGACTTCTAAAAATTGTAGTTCCAGCTCAGCTTATTTGCCATTGCATACAGCCCTTTGTCATCTCACCACACAGTCTAAGTTTTCTTTATATAGGAGTCCTTCTTTATTTAGAAGTTAAATAAGCCTTTTTAACCTTACTTAACTTCTAAATAAATAGCACAATCGTCTTTCCACCTAACATGATGCCACAATCTTCCGTACAACTGAAAACATGCAAATTCTCTCAACAAAAAATAATACAAAGATGTCCCTCTCTTCATCCATTTTTGAGTGATGTCCTTTCTTTTGCAGCGAATATCCCACTTGAATATCCTGTAATTTAAATACTGAGATATAAGGTTAACTATTACTAAGTTTAACTATACTATTAGTATAATTTATTTTAAATGGCAGAGGGATTAATTCATAACCTGAAACATTCATTTAATATAAGGAAATAATACTCAAAAAACTCTCTATACACACTTCCCAATTATACTCTAACTATTAGAAATGGAGCCCGTTTACATTGTAAGTTGTAATATTTATTTGAATTACAAATATTTGTTTATGAACCTATTTCCCCATGAGATTGTGAGCTTCTTCATGACAGCAACTATATATCGTCCATTGTTGTATCCATAGCAACTAGCACAATGCCTGACATGTGCTCAATATATATCTGATGAACCCTGCATTTCTACAATTTTATTGTTAGTTAAGTGTAACATTTTTATAGTAGTTGTCAGTGAATAAAACCGCTGGCATAGGGCTTTTAGGTCTTTGACTATCAGAATAAGACAGAAAAGAGGTGGATAAAGGCCAGAGTATGGAAATTTAAGGATAGAAGTATCAAGTTGCCCATGTGCTGTGAGTTGAGAAGCCCTACGGATCAAACCAGTAAGAAACCATCTATTTTCAAAAGACAATTAAGTACAAGTGGAAAAAGAAACCCCAAACACTAGAAATCAAATACTTAAGTTCTAGTCTCAGTTCCAGTTTAATTCATTGAGTGACCTTGGAAATTTTATTTTACCTCCTTGGGCTTCAGTTCCATCTATATAATGAGAAATTGAGCCAAAGAATCTCTCATCTCTTTC
Organism: Taxidea taxus jeffersonii; assembly: GCA_003697995.1. Lineage (NCBI taxonomy): Eukaryota > Metazoa > Chordata > Mammalia > Carnivora > Mustelidae > Taxidea > Taxidea taxus. The sequence goes on along the minus strand of RCUC01158186.1, from coordinate 8,272 downwards.
CCAACTGTAATCTATCATATATTTTCTATTCCAAAATTTTCTGCTATTAGAACCCTCCCTTAAATTAGGCCAAAATACCGGGGCCTGACCAAATGTCAATAATCCTTATTTGGGTTAGAATGAATGTTTTGGTTAGATTATCAGATTCCCTGTTTATAAGAAAGAAGATATAGTAGAATTCAAGTATTAGAATAAAGAAAAATGAGTGAATTGAATCTATAAAGAGCCTAATATATTCTATCCCAAGATTGGACAGACAAAATTTCATAGCTCTTATAACTATGGAGGCTGTAGGGGTCATGGATGTGACAAGCACATGCTATGTGACCAGGAAGTGACTTGAAGCTATAAAGAAGAAAACAGATCCTTTTGCCATGTTCCAGCATGAACTCCAGCTCTAGATTTTCTGGAAGTATACAAAAATAAGTGACAGGGGTGGCTGGGTGGCTCAGTTAGTTAAGCATCTGCCTTGGGCTCAGGTCATGATCTCAGGGTCCTGGGATGGAGCCCCACCTTGAGCTCCCTGCTCAGCAGGGAGTCTGCTTCTCCCTGTCCCTCTAACTCTTCTTCACACTTGTGCAAATAAATAAATACAATCTTAAAAAAAGGCAGGGGGTGATAAAAAGGACAGTTTGAAGATAACAGGATACTAGCCAGGAAGTGATTGCCAAAAGATAGTATCAGAAAGAGCAACCAACATGGAGTCCCTATTAAGTATCAGGTTTTGCTCTGACCTTTACCAGGATCATATCTCCTAATCCTCCCAACAATTCAATTAAATTGGAATTGTAATCCCTTTGATAGACAAGGAAATAAAAGTTAAGAAACTTGGTCAGTAGAAGGACCGCCACCCTTCCAATCACTGACCAAACAGACAAGTAATTTTTCAGTCAGTTTAAGATCCGTCAGAACAAAGATAAAAATAACAAGTCTTGGTGAAGTATCCCTGGACTGTTCTTTCTCATAGGGACCTAGCCTCTTCCTACTGAGACTCTCCCAAGGGTAACATTTTCTTCTATTGGCCCTTAGACTGTCTCCTCAAGTGGTTACAACCTGTAAGCCATAGATACAAGCATAGCCAATGCAATTAGACAACACAGACATTTGGTTTTAGCTTGTATTTAAAATGAAAGATGTGATTGTCACGTAGCATAACTTTCAAGGATTAATAGATAATTTGGGGTGGGGGATATAGGTGATGGCTAACTCTTCCCTATTGAACTCAAATTTTGAAAGTCTTCACTGGTCCAACCACTCCTAGATACCAGTCGTTTTTGACACGATTAGATGTCCTGCCCTTGCTTGCCTGGCCATTACCATGATGAAGCACAGGCGCGTGTGTGTGTGTGTGTGTGCACGTGTGTTTGTGTATGATGTGATGTGTATGCAATGCAAGCAAGACTGTGGGATCACATTCATTTAGAAATTAAAGTTTACTTAATTTTTTTATCCTTGGCCTCTGTATAAGCATCCATTCATTTAGAAAGGAAAGAATCTGCTCTAATGGCAGCTCTGGAACAAGATAGCATTTCATCAGACTAACATCGAGCATCTTTGAAAACACGATGTAAGTCTACACAAAGTAAGTTTTTAGTATCACATCCATTGTAAAACAGGATAATACCTAGATAGGCAATAAAAAAATACACAATGGAGGAAAAGAACAGAGTATGTTCTCAGCAGACAAATTCGGATATGTTTAGACAAGAAGAAAACCTAAACAGATGACAGAAAATGACATCAGGGCAATAATAAAGAATCAAAAGAAAAGCCTTCCAAAATATTAAACATATAAGGATATCAGGCATGAAAGAGAAGAGAAATAGTATAAAACCAGAAGTCATTCTAGAAGGAAGTCCAACACATGCAAAAAAGGGGCTTGAGGTCCTTCTGAGCCTCAAATTCTATAGTTTATAACTGTGTAGTTTTAAAACATTTGCTTAATGAATTGTATTCAGACCCCAACAGACACATTTTTAAGGGAGAAGGCACACAAGTGCTGCTGATTCCCAGACTCAAGTTTAGAAGGAAAAAAGACAAACAAACAAACAAAAACCTCCCTTCTGGGTTCTGCGTGAATCGAGAATTTAACATATAGCCCACATGGATGGCCCATTTAAATCCTGTTCTTTTTTGACAAGTTGACAGGTGTGGTACATGTAGGAACCTACAAAAATATAAACAGACAAACTTCAGAGACGGTTGAAGGTCTGGCCTGTCAGATGGCCAGAGGGATGGAAACCACCCCAGACGCCTGCACTCTGAAACTTTCTAATGAGAATAGCAACATAAATATTACACACTTCAAACCACCAATGTTATAAACTTCTGCCTCACGAGAGCTATTCACAAATATGTCCTTTAACAGGAAAAGCTCGCCATGAATCTTTCTTGCAGGCAGTGCACATTTTAATGAATGCTAACATGTTTGCAAACATAATGAAAATAGTATTTCCCACAGAGCAGTGTGAGATTATTTGAATAAAATATCTGCCTTTGGACATGAGTCTCTGCCGATGATCGCAGTAGGATCTGTGCTTTATTTGTGGATTAGAAACCACAGTGCAGGATGGACATGTGCTTTATGAGTACTGGCTGTGGCAACCTCTCACCCGCTGACATCTGCCCAGATTGCTACTGGTTTTAAATCTCTGCATCTGAATTTGAGAAGCTAAAACTTTGGCACTGTGAGAGAGCCATGTCTCTAAATGGGAAAGTCTCACGAGGGGATGAAATTCAATACCAGAATTTCAAATATTTTATCATTGTAGAACAGAAACTGACACAAGAAAGGGAATACAATGAAAATGGCTGGAACACAGGACCCCAACAAACTGAAAAATGGTGGCATTTCAATTATAATGGAACTACTATACCCTTGGGAAGGATTAACACATGTCTCATAGGCAGTTGCTTTGATGGGAAGATACCTTCTTCACTCTCAGGAAGCAGGTTCTAGATTCTATGGCTCGCTGATGGTGTATAAGACCATGCTTTTGCCAAGTGAATGTAGAAATCTGAGGCTATTTGTTCCTGCTAAAAACTGCTTCAGATGGCAGTCCACATTTCTCTCTAAGTCTATTCCACTTTAAATATTCTTTAATAACTACTGTAGGCATGTGGTGTACACCTGGATTGTGTTAATAGCCTTTCTTCTATAACTGCCCATTTTGCTCTGAACTAGGCCCTAAAATATGCCTAAAAATAGAAGCTACAACAGAAAGAATAAAGAGTTAGCTAGTTGCTTCAGGAAGCAGAAGGTAACTTGAACTTATAAAAAAATCATTAGGATACACACAAAAAATTTCAAAACCTGGCCCATACAGGAAAGCAATGGCCACAGATCAATTCTGAAAACTGAGTGGTTTAGCACAACAGAATTTTATCTGTCATTCTCATGAAGTCCAGTTGATTGGAGTGATGGTACCTGTAGTGTGCTGGGCTCCACAGCATCCTCAGGGTCCCATGCTGACACAGTCATCTTCCATGGATAGTATCCAAAGTCACTCTGGATGTTGGGATCCATCCAGCAAACTGGAGAAGAGAGAGGGTAGAGGGTCATGTGAGAGCCGCTTTGGGATAAGACTACAAAATGGCATAACTTTCTTTTGCCCACATGCCACTGGCCAGTACTCAGTCACATACCCACACCTGAAGTGCAAAGGAGGCTGGGAAATGTAGTCCAGTAATGTACTAATAAGGTTTCTTGAAACCACTGTGTAGTCCTTGCTATACACAATTAATTTGGAAAAGATTCTTAGTATGTTTCAGGGAAACTTGACGTATACTACATGCAAATTAGCAAGAAGTAACAGCAATAAATCTGATGATAGATATTAGATTTCTGAATACTTTCAATTAATTGCCTTGATTCCCAAAATTAGAATAAATTGGAGTATAGTGACAAGGCATAATGCAATATCCTCATGCAGAGCCAAGATCATGCCCATTTTGGTATCTGCTATATCCTGACAACACTTCATTGGTAAATGTATGTGCTCAAGAAATATTTCTTGCATAAATACAAGAAACCTCTGCCTTAGACTCAAATTCAGAAGGGTCTAGTCCCATCATTTAGAGGACAAGAAAATTTTTTCTGATAGACCAAGACCTACTTCTTTGGCCCGAGGGAAGCATAAAGCTGGCTTCCTTCTCTTCTGCATGTCACAGGCTCCTAGAATTCCTAGAAACAGACCTGGAACCAATAGTCAAACCCAAAGTCCCTGAGTTTTCAGCAGGTCCAGCAGTCTCCAACCCACCATCTTAAGCAAGGAGGGGCAGCTGGAGCATGGTCTCTGGAACCAGTAATCAGAGTTTGAATCTGAATTTACCAATTACTATAATGTGACCTGAAGCAACTTGGTTAACTTCCCTATGGTTCCATCTCACTCTCTACACATTATTGTTGGGAGGATTAAAATAACAAATAGTTGTAGGTGTGCCTGGGTGGTTCAGTCAGTTAAGTGTCTGCCTTCAGCTCAGGTCATGATCCAGGGATCCAGGGATCAAACCTCCTATGGGGCTCCCTGTTCAGCAGGGAGACTGCTTCTCCCTCTCCTTCTGCCCCTCCCCCACTCATGCTCTCTCTCTCTCTCTCTCTCTCTCTCTAGCTCTATCTCTCTCAAATAATAGGTAAAATCTAATAAAAATAAAAACAAAAAACAAAATAATTAATAGTTGTAAAATTACAAGAAAGACTCTCCAATGGTAAGCACTTACTTAATATCAGCTGGAAACGATGACACACATATGTTTGCAATGGCTGAAGTTAAATTATGGTCAGGACTGTCCCATCTACAGTTTCTAACCCTCATGAATACCTTTGTCAGGTCTGCCATGTGGTCAGAATTATGGCTTGCCTTTAAGGTGAACACTCCCCTTAATCCATTTGAAATCCAAGGTTGTAGGAATAAAAACCCAACTTTAGAGAGTTTTTACTATTTTCCGTACAACTTACAGTCACAGAATCTTAAATATTTGCTCCAAGCATCACAGTAAATATGAGAGCTGTAACTTGAAGACGGAGAATTTCATACTAAAATCTGTGCATTTTTCAAGGGTTGAGCACCATGATTCCCTAGAGGTTCTTGGAACAGACAGATGGTCTCCCCCACAGCGCCACCCAATGCATACACGCATCGTTGAGCCGACTCTCCCCGAGTATCCGAGTATCCGTAGAGTAGATGGATACATGGGTGAATGGATGGAGGGGCAATAACTTGATACATGAACCATGGCACAACACTCGCCCTCTCAAGTTCAAATACCAGAAAATTTCATCATGATAAATTAAATTTAAAAACCTCTGAGTGCCTTATACTGCAATGGATTCAAGAGCATAATTGGAGTGAGTAGCACTAACGAGGAGGAGGCCATTCGAAAACAGTTTGGAATGTTTTCACTTTCTTGGACTCCCTGATGGTGAAACAGGCCCTTGATTGCTTAGCACACCTATCTGTTGAATATTCACACTGACGGAGGGGGTAGTGATGCAGAAAATACATAACATCAGATAATCCGAAGTCATTTCTATTTGGCTCAGGGATGCTTTGCATAATAATTTTGCAGCTGATTGATCCTCCAGGGTTTGTTTGTGCTGATATTAGGCAGTTTTCATTCTGAGAAAATACTGTCAGGAAATAGTGGGGTGTAGGGCTAAACATAAACGTAAGAAAATCATTCATTCATTCATACATTCATTCATCGGATCCTGGATGGGAGCTGACTTACACCAAGCACTGTGATAGGTACTAAGGATTAAAAAAGAAATGAGGCATTTATAATCTTTGTCCTGGAGATACTCATAAATAAATATAATCAATAGTCAGCCATATGTCTTTTCAGTCCTGTGAGTACATACGCCACTGTGCCCCAGACTCAATACTTTTATCATATCTGAAATAAAAGTTAGCTCAAATATAGGTATTGGAAAACTCAGGTTATAGCATTCATGCTCAGCAAGAATTCATAATAACAGCAGATACATATAAGACTACTAGATTCTAAAAAAAAAAAAAAGGAAAGAAAGAAAGAAAGAAAAAAGAAAAAAAAAAACACTACTAGACCCTAAGACTGTTCTAAATGCTTTAAATATGGGAATGCCTGCGTGGCTCAGTGGGTTAAAGCCTCTGCCTTCTGCTCCAGTCATGATCCCAGGGTGTTGGGATCGAGCCCTACATTAAGCTCTCTGCTCAGCAAGGAGGCTTCTTCCTTCCCTTCCTCTCTCTCTGCCTGCCTCTCTGCCTACTTGTGATCTCTGTCAAATAAATAAAATTAAAAAAAAAATAAATGCTTTAAATATGTTAGCCAATTTAGCCCTGACAAAAATACCTATAAGAAGTAATATTATTGGGGCACCTGAGTGGCTCAGTCATTAAGCATCTGCCTTCACCTTAGGTCATGATCCCAGGATCCAGGGATCAAACCCATCAGGCTCCCTGCTTCTCCCTCCCCCATGCCCTGTGCTTGTGCTCCCTCTCACTGTCTCTCTCTCAGTCAAACAAATAAATATAAATATTTTTTTAAAAAAGAGGTAATATTATTATCATCTCCATTTTACAGATGCAAAAACTGAGGCTCAGAAAATAAGTTGGCTAAAGCAACAGTCTGTAGGTGGCAGGTCTAAGATTTGAATCTAGGTGGCCTGCTTCCAGAGCCTGCGTTCTTATCACCATAACCTGCTGCTCTCTTCAAAATGCCAAAATGTCTTAAAGAATATCAATGATCCTTGTGGAAAAAAATTCTTAACTGGATTCCAATTTTCACCCTAAAAAAACTAGACTTCATTTATTAGAAAACTTTAAACATATGTATGTCAAAAGATATTATTAGAATTTTCAAAGGAAAGTAATAACCAAAGAAAATATTTGCAAAATATGTTACTGAGAAATAATGGGTACAACCTAATAGGAAATTGAGGAAATGATATGAATTCATAGAAGAAATTAAAATGGTCACTAAAATGTGAAAACGATGTTCAAATTCACTAGTTACCAGGGAATGACAAATGAAAAAACATATATATAAAATTAGCAAAAACCTACAAGTTCAACTCTGCACTGACTTGAATGTGGAGAAGCAGGAACTCTCATACATTGATTCTGGAAGCAGAAGTGGGTTGAGTTCCTTTGGAAAAGATCTAGTAGAAGGGTGCACCCTGCAACTTCTCAATTCTGTTAACCTTGAGAAAGACTCTTACCCAACAAAAACTCTTGTAAGGATGCATATGCAAAGATAATTCATTGAAGCATTTTTTGTAATTATGGAAAATTGGAAAGAGCTTAAATACTCACCACAAGGGAAAGGAATCAATGAAAAGAGATACTGTCCCAACCTGAAATACTAAAACAGTACAAAAATACGAATTAGTGTTGTCTCTGTTTATATCAACAACTGTATATAATGCCAAAAGTTAAAAACTTTGACACTCTGCAGGCACATTTGAAAAAACAGTATACATGGTTACAGCCATATGTGTAGAGCAATATGAAGCAAGAGCCAGAAAGGCACCTCCCAGATTCACGAGAGTGATTGAAACTGAGTACCAACCCAGGTGAGTGGAATGGGAGGACCGGAGGAAACTTCAACTTAGTCTTAGTTTTTCCATCAAATGGCTTACACAAATATGACCAAAAGATAATTTTTAAAAAATCAGTCTGGAGTGGCAGAAATTGGGTGTTTTTAAAATTAACCTATCTAGGGGCGCCTGGGTGGATCAGTGGGTTAAGGCCTCTGCCTTCAGCTCAGGTCATTGTCTCAGGGTCCTGGGATCGAGCCCTGCATCAGACTCTCTGCTCAGCCGGGAGCCTGCTTCCTCCTCTCTGCCTGCCTCTCTGCCTACTTGTAATCTCTGTCTATCAAATAAATAAATAAAATTAACCTATCTATTTTGTATTTTTTAAAAATATTTTTCTAAGACAACAAAGACAAGGACATCCTCTTGGGGAGTGATATTTTTATTTAAGGTTGAATGGGAACTAATCTTCATCTACTAGGGGGTTCATAATACTTTCTGCTTTTGATTATAATTATTTGTACACATGCTTCATTTCTTGTACTAGACCAAGTTCTTTAAAGGTAGGATCCAGATCAGTATCAGCTTTGAAGTTCCTCTAATTTGTACAGATGCATATGTGTATGCATACACACACCTGCACACATATACACATGTGTATACATGCATGTGTATACACACATATACCCATTCCTGCATGTGTGCTTATGCTCGTAAATTTACTCAAAACAAAATAGTACCTTACAGGTAGAGTACTTT